>RJWT010018416.1:0-18884 GCA_004365215.1 Cuniculus paca
ACAGGCAGAGTGGATCAGGAGACAGGATCCATCATTATGCTCTATACAAGAAGCACATTTAATTAGAAAGAAAGTTCATAGAGTGAAAGTCAAAGGAGAGAGAACAATGTCCTATGTGACAGGAAGCCAGAATAAATGTAGGGGTAGCTTGTCCATCAACTGCAGAAAAGATAAGAAAGACATGGCATTTTATACAATGGAAACCTACTCAGTTAAAAAGGAAGACAACCTCAAGGCTCTTGCAGGTAGATGGATGCGACCTGAGATCATGCTCATGGATGAAATGGTTCAGAATCACATGGGTGAATTTTGTGTTGTCTCCCTAGTATAACAAACTAAAGGAGTTAGTGGGGATCCAGCATGCACAATACACAAAGGGAAAGTCAAAGGGGAGGAATTATCTAAAAAGGGAAGGCAGTGGCCACTGTTAATCTATTATCATGATTTGAAACTCATATTGTCTTTGTTGTTCTGATTAGTTTTGTTTTATTCTGTTTTGTTTGATTTTATTATACTTGATGGCTGGACAGCTATTTCAAAGACAACAAAATATATAATTACAGCCATCAAGGATTTCTAATTATCTTGTTTTGAAATCCTGTATTGCTTTCATTGTTTTGTTTTGATTGATTTTACTCTATTCTGGGTTGTTTGATTGTATTATGTTTGAAGGTATAGGCAACTACTCTGAAGATAACAGGAAACATTGTGATAGCCACTGTTGTTTTACTATTATCTTAAAGTTCTGTGTTGCTTTTTTTTTTCTTTTCTGGTTTTATTGTGTTCTATTTTGTTTGATTTTATTTATGCTTGATGGTATGGACAGTCATTTTGAAGATAAGCAGAGGCATTATGGTAGCCATTATTGATTCCCTTTTGCCCTGTTTTAAAGTCATGTACTGTGTTCATTGTTTTGTTGTGATTGACTCTATTCTGTTTTATTTTGTTTGGTTATGTTCTCTTCAAAATAAAAAAAAAAAAGAATTTTCAGAGAAGGTTAAAAAAAAAAACAGATATTGGGGTGGGGTATAGGTTCTTTCTTGTCTAGTGAGAAGACTGGCATATCCACCAGCCAGTGCTATAGATTGGTTGTCTGTTCTCTTGTTGGCTGGTTGTCAAGGTGGCCCTTGGGGATCTTCCTTCATAAGATCAGTAGATGGAGTCCTGATTCTTACCTAAGTAACCTAGCTACTTAGTAGCTGAATTGTCAGGTGAAAATTACTTCTCAATTCCTTTAAAACTCATTAGATAAATACCAATCATATGCATATTTCAAATATTGCATTTGGGTTCGAATTCAAACTGCTTTAATGTAATAAAGTTACAGAAACGCACAAGGCCTGTAACTACAACTGCTTTAGAGAACGTGATATTGCCCAACAAAAGTTATGTTACAAAGCATAGATTTTTGGGCCTAACAGACATGGGACAATTGGTTTTCTGGCAGGAAGCAGAGACTACAGTGGTCCTCCCTCAACTGTGATTTCAGTTATTACAGTCATCCATGGTTTTAAAAAGTTAAATGAAACATTTAATTTAATTGTTTTTAGAATTAAACAATTCATAGGTTAAATATTGCATGCCATTCTGAGTAGTGTGATAAAATCTCTTGTGGGGTATGAATCAATTTGTTGTCCAGTGAACCTTGATATGTGCCTGACCTTCCTGTTAGTCACTTAGCAGCTTTCTGAGTTATCAGATCAACTATTGTGGTATTGCAGTGCTTGTGTTCCCCAAAAGCAAGAGGAGTGATGTGAATGAGGCACCAAAGTATAAAACATGCAAGGACAGACTAACTTTGGTGGCAGTGCTGCAAGGCACATAGGAAAAAAGATGATGCATACACAGTTCCATGCTGCCCATGGTTTCAGGAGCCCATTAGAGGTTTTGAAACATATCCCTCATGAATAAGGGAGGAGTATTATACTCACTGAAGTGATAAGAATTACGAAGAGTTAGAGAGGAAAAGAGACTGATTGGTAGAGAACAATGCTATCCTTAGTTTTGAATGTTAAGAAAATACAGGAGAAATCTGAAGTTGTTCTAGAAAGTGTTGAACAATGACACTTGCTAAAGGTAATTTTTGTTTATGTTTAGAAAAATAAAGTGGACTAAGAAGGGTGATTGTATAGATTTTAGGTTTTTTGAATTAAAGAGAGAAGTAATCTGCTACCCATTTTACAAATTGGAAAACTAAAGTTTAGAGAAGTTAATTATGTTTCCTGAGAATTCATGGACAATTTGGAGGGATCTGAGCTAAGTGTTTCTGACTCCAAAGTTTATGCCTTTATTCTAAAGTTAAAGATACAAAGGTAAATAGGATAAATACAATAGATCAGCAATTATAGAAACCAAAAAATGGATCTAGAAGTAGAAATACTGAAATTTACTTGAGAAATTTGAAAGAGTGATACATTTGCAGCTTTGGGAAAGCATTTCTTCATGGGGCTTCATAATTATTGCTAGATTTCGACTGAATTTGCATCAAAATATTTGCCACATCAAAATATTTCTCAAAATTGAATTAATATATAGACCCCTTATGATTAATTATTGTTATTGTACTTTTATTATTAAAATTCTAATTATATAGAAATGTTGTGTAATTAACTCCCATATTAACGCAGCTTCAACAATTTTTTACATTTGAATTCATCTATCTTAACTTTATTGTTGTTTTTACATTGCATTAAGTTGTTTTATTTCTTGTGTCTTATTTGTTTTATAATATTTCTTCCTATTGTCCCCATATCTTGCATGCCACTAAATTATGGGGGGCAGTAAAGCTTAGACAAGTTAATTATATTTCTGAGCTTTTATGGACAATTAAAAATAGATCCAGGGCCGATTTTAACTGCTCCAAAATTGGTGCTTTTATTATGAAGATAACAAGGTATATTTTGCATCCCAAATTTTCCCATATTCTGCACTTGGTTGATTACATCCTTTTGGTTTTGTGTTCTTAATATTGAGTATTGTTCCTAAATCCAGTGAATGAACTGTAAAGTGGTGGTTAGATTTAGAGGCTTCATTAAAGTTCAACTTTAATACTTTTTTTAATGAAAAAGATTTTTCCTTTTACTACTTGTAGTTTCACATCATGAATTACATGACAGTTGGTTTTCCTGCTTTTACTTTGTGCAATGTTTTTGCACGTCAGCCTAATTCATTCATTCTAAGTGTGTCCATCAACATTTTGTCTAGTGGTTTAGCAGGCATTCATATGCATTGCCTAGGTCAGTTGTTCCATTAAAAATTACAAAATGGTGTTTATGGCTTGTGTTTATATGTCCCTGCAAAGCCTCATGCAGTCATAGGTTGGTCTTTTTCAGGGATGGCTGGATCCAGAGTGTGTGACTCTAGAATTGATTCATGGTGCAATGCTAGGCTCAAGGGCACTAGGATTAAGAGTGTGAGTGCTATCTGCCCTGAATAGTCTGGATAAGATAAAAGGGGCAGAAAAATTATGTTAAGATCCCTTGCTTGCTTTTGCTGTCTTCTGCTTCCATGAACTGGTTCTCCTCTGTGGTGCCCCTCTGCCAAGCCACTCTGCCTTGGAGCCAGTCAACTGTGGATTGAAACTTCTATAAACCATGAGCTAAATAAAATTTTTTAACTTTGGATGTCAGGTAGCTTGTCTTAGCAATGAAAAAAGTACCTAAGACAGAATTTGGTACCAGAGAAGTAGGTGACTACACCTGGCTATGTGGTTTAGGAGCCTTTGGGAATCACTTGTGGGGAGGATTTGGAAAGATTTGGAGATGCTGACTATAAAAGTACAGCTGGAACATTTTAGGTGGTACTCGATGGGAGATTCTATTCAGAATTCAGAAGACCAGAATGCTGATAGAAATCCTACTGGTAAAGACCAGGCCTTGGAGGTTTCTACTGAGAAGGACTGCATTGGCTGTTGGACTCCAGACAATGTGTATCATACCTTGGCAGAAAATTTGGCTGCATTTTGCTCATGTCTAGAGACTTTGCCTGAGATTAAGAGTAGTGGACTAATTAATCTTGCAGAAGAAATTTCAAGGCAATGTAATGTCAAGATGGTGGTGTGGCTAATGTTGGGGGCTTTTAAGCCAAATTTATGTTGAAAATCAAGAGCAAAGAGCCCAGCAGAATGAGTTAATATATTTTGAATTTTCCCAGAAAGGAATCAACAGTACAGCTGGAGACTGCAAAGATGGAGCAGAGGAGAGCTTGGTTGCTTAAAGGAATAGGAGAATAGAAAAGATGACCTGAGGGCATCACAAGAAGCAGCAGGACTCCACCCTTTGCAGCCTCAGAGTTGCAAAGGTGAAAGACTTTGCATTAAGAAGAGAGTCCTAGAGTACCATGTTCCAGAATGGGAGTGGGCTAGGGAAGTTTTCCCCCCAGATTTGGTTTATAGGGACTGGACCCCTACATCCAAGAGAGAAGGAAGTCTGGCTACTTCTCCAGCTGGCAGTAGACTTTGGCATCATCCTCATGGTGCTGGTTTTAGGTGCATGCAGAACACAAGACTTGTGGGGTCAGGAAGGCATCCACCCAGATTTCAGAAGAAGGCCTGGGTAGGTTAGGCAGTGGTCCTTTGAGAGGGCAGTGTGTGAAACTGTGAGTGTGAAACCAGAGGTGCAGTGGAGATCCCCAGAAGTTTAGAGAAGCCAAGAATATAAATCGTCTGAGCAAAATTGCAAGGAGTGAGCAGAGCCAGCCCAAGAAAGAAGTCATGGGAGCTACAATCACTGGTGTATTAGGAGTGGAGCTACCTAAGCTCTTGGGAATTCACATTTTGTGACAGATTGCCAAGGATGCTGAAAGTGGAACTGTGGCATTTAATATTTGATCTGCTGAATTTTTGTCTAGCTTTGTTCCCATTCCTTGCTATCCCTGTTTGTAACTTTTGGAATGGAAATGTGTATCGTGTCCCATTGAATTCTAGAAGTGTTAAGCTTTCTTTTCATTTGTACAAGGGCTTGTAGCTAAGAGTTTTCCTTAAATCTCACAGGAGACTTTGGATGTAGAGTTTTCAACAATGCTGAAGCTGTTAGGGCTTTGGCAACTCTGTGAAAAGGTTTGAATGACTTTTGCATAAAGGGATGTGCATGAATCTTTGTGGGGGCAGGGGCAGAATGTTATGGCTTGTGTTTAGATATACCCCAAAGCCTCATGCAGTTGTAGGTGGGGCTTTTTCAGAGATGGCTGGATCCAGAGTGTCTGACACTAGAATTGATTCACAGTGCAATGCTAGGCTCAAGAGCACTAAGATTAAGGATGTGAGGGCTACCCGCCCTGAGTAGCCTGGGTAGGATAAAAGGGGCAGAAAGATGCTGCCAAGGTCCCTTGCTTGCTTTTGCTGTCTTCTGCTTCCATGAATTGGTTCTCCTTTGCGATGTCCCTCTACCAAGCCACCCTGCCTTGGAGCCAACCAATTATGAACTGAAACCTCTACAATCTGTGAGCTATATAAACTTTTCCTTCTTTAACTTTGAAAGGCAGGTATTTTGTCTCAGCAATGAGAAAAGTAACTAAAAATGGTGATTTTGTAATATTAATTTCTTTTTTTTTTTTTTTCATTGCTGGGATTCTTACATAACCGCGTGAGGCTTTGGGGAAGCATTTAAACAAACCACAACAATATGTTTGATTTATTTGTCCAATTTAACATTTTCATAGTAATGAGTTGGTACCTGAGCAATGTCCAGTGGTGACCAATAAATCTATTATAATACCACTGTATATATATAGTACAACCATGAATTTTTTTTTGATGGTTAAATTGATCCATTTAAGGTCACCAAGAGCCCTTTAAGCTGGCTTCTGTGTTCTTCCAACATGCCTATGTAAGTCTTTGATAAGTGCCTAGATTTTTATTAGAACAGATGTTGGAGGCTCATTTTATGCATTTCTTGATCCACTTGAAATCTGGCATTCTTACAATTATCTCTGGTTGATTTTATTTGGAAATAGTATTTAAGGACCACAATCTGAGTTGTAGAGGTTCATGCTAATATTACAATTCAAATGGAAAGCTGTAGTTTTTCTTTGAATTTTTAATTTGTACTTTCTTTCCTATTCCACTGAAAACCTTGGTTCCCAATGAGTATAGAGTTAATAATTATTATAATAGTTATTTGTAACATGCTGCAGTGTACCTGTGACAGCTTGTCTAGTCATAGCTCCAACAGTGCAAATGTAAGACTATAAATGCAATTTAACATTTCTTTGAGTTCTTTGTGTCCTTATGGTATATTGAGTCAAAGTTGTTTTAAAGTTACTTCAAGTATCTCTGTTTTCTATGTCTCTAGTCATCATCTTGATATACACTTTAGTTTATTTGTTCTTTTAACTTTTATTAAATGCTTTTCCATTTTTATTTCTTAATTATGTAAAACGTTGTTATTTTTATGGTTCCAAATTCAAAACGTCATATAAAATTCAAAAGCACATTAACTCATTTTCATCCTTACTCTTGCCACGTTTATCTTTTTACCCTATTAGGAGCACATTTTTATTAGTTTACTGTGATGTATTTCTTCTCAAAAATATAATTCCTTTACCTGTCTTGCAAAAATGCATATGTTGCTTTTTAAAAACTTAAAATTACTCAATATATCTTGAATATCACTCCACATGAGTAAGTGAATAGTTTACTCTCTCCTTTTTACAGTTGTAAAACTCTTATGTATGGAAATACTACTGTATATCAAAAAGGCATCTATTTATGGATATTTGGGTTCTTTCAGTCTTGTGCTATTAAGAACAATGCCACAATAAATCCCTCTTTGTACCTAGTTATTTCATATTTTGCTTGTTTATCTTTGGAGTAGATTCCAAAAGTAGATTAGTGATAAATCTTAAAGGTTAAAGGCATAGGGAAATTCCCTTCCTTATGGGATTTACCATTTTACATTCCTATTATCAGTGTGAGAGAGTGTTTATTTCTCCTAGATTTATCATAGCAGATGATCTAAAACTTGTAATTGAAGGACAGATTTCTTTCTGAAAGGGAAAGTTATTGTGGACTTCTAGTTTTCACTTAAGTGATTTTTATTATTATGTTACTTAATAGAATATCAGAGACTCCTGCAGTGGGTTCCAATCTCCTTCCAAGTGTTATGATGCATAGTGTGAAAAAAAAATAAGAGAAAAAATAGTGGTGTAGCTGGGATCTGGGATGACCAGTTGTTTTCAGGGAGGCAGCCAGAACCTTGGGATTTATTGATTACATCTGGTCAAGGACAATGAGTTAAGGGCAGTGAGTATTTCTAGGAATAATGGTGACTACAGTTGGCTAGCAAGAAAAACAAAGCATTCTTGCAAGGACAAAGGCAGGAGTTAATAAGGAAACTGTAGTTTCCCCAGGTGCCTTATTGTCTTCAGCAGGTTTTACTTTGCCCTGTGAGTACCAACACTAGTCACTAGCCCTAGGGCTTCCAGCTGTCATCAGAAAAGAGCAGAGAGTTTCCACTTTCAATCTGGCTCAAAGGACAGGAAAAGAACAACCTTGGACATCCCCTAGACTCAATTTATAATTCGTGGTCCCCAACAGTAGAAAGGCTCCAACTCTGCCCTGATTTTTCCCAGGATAGCTTTATTCTCAGGACTTTCTGTCTATCTGTCTAAAGGCAAAGATGACCTGTGGAAATTTCAAGCCAACATCATCTTTATAGATCAAGATCACCTCAGAGAAATGTGTCTCTGATTCTCTCCCAGTATTATAACCTCCACCAAAAAGGACTTTCATTGGGCTGTTTGGATTGCAAGTCTTCTTTTGAACTGATCCTTGAATCCTTCTACTAGCTAGCCAGGATCATACACCTGACATCATGGAATGGATAGCTCTCTTGCTTATTCAGCCTTAACAAAAATCCTAAAAGAAAAGACCACAGGATAGAAACAGACAGGCATTCAATCCATTGTGAAATGACTCTATTTTTTTACTTTTCTATGTTGGAGCTATGACAAATCTTAGTTTGAACATGATACACTATAATGTGACTTGTTCTTCATATGATACAAATTCATCATGCAAACATTGGTCTACCTCTGTTCTTTTTAAATTCACTTTATAATACTTTGTAATTATACTTTTAAGAAAGAATTATTTGAAAGAAATCTCTTCACTAAAACAACATGACAGGTCTCAGTTAAGAGGACATTCAAGAGACACTTATGTGATTTCAATTTGAATTATCATAATACAGAAAAAAAGAAATAACAGCCTCCCCCAACTCAAATCTGTACAGATGGCATCAGAGGATTAACCCCTTAAGGCATGGATAAAATTGAAATGATTATTTTCTTTAATACAATTTTCTAATAATTTTATTTATTTATGTATTTTAAAGAGAATAAAACCGAGCAAAATAAAAAACAAAGCCAATCATAACAAATCAGTGTAAGTGACACAGGACTTCAAAACAATACGGAATCCACAATGGTTACCATAATGCCTCTTATTGTCTTCAAAACAGCTGCAGATACCTTCAGACATAGAAGAAATCAAACAAAACAGAACAGAGTAGAACCAATAAAAACAAAACAATGAACAAAGCAATAAAGGACTTCAAAACAAGATAAGAGTAAATCCAAAATAGTTACCACAGTATGTCTTGATATCTTTGAAATAGTTGCCCATGCTATCAGATATAACAAAATCAAACAAAACAAAAGAGAACAAAACCCAACCCAACAAAATAATGAAAATGATACAGTACTTCAAGATAATAGCGAGTTAACTATGGCCACCAACTTCAGAAGGAGAGCCCTCATAGATGTCACACTGCATACCATGATCCTCTGAATAGATGATCAGACCACCAGCCCTAGACCTGCAAAGTCAGTGAAACACCAAACACCACAAGCATCAAATTGCATTTCACCTCAATAGCTGTCTTCGCAGCCTGTGTTTCTCCAAATCAGCAGGTTGCTTACAGGAGTGGGGCTGGGGTGGGGGTGGCTCTTCTTGTTTCCCAGTCCGCACCGTGGAAGGGGCTGGGGTCTGGCTGTCCCGGTGGCGGCCCATGCATGGCTGTGGTTCGCAGAGTGGGCTTGCCTCTTGTTGATTTCTTGTTCTCTTCCCTTGCAGTCCACGAATGGCATGGACTCAGGAAAAGGCCAGGGTCTGCCTGCCCCCCCAGCTGTGGCCTGCACATGGAGCTGTTTTGCATGGGGAGGGCCTTGCTTCTTGTTGATTTCAGTTTTCTAATAGTTTAAGTGTTGTATCTTTTTTTTTTTTTTTTGTGCAGAGGATCAAACTCATGACCTCATGCTTGCCAGGCAGGTGCTTGTCCCACTGAGCTAAATCTGCAGCCCTAATTTAAGTGTTTTTAAGTGATAATAAATTGAATATCACATTTATATCTTATTTGGTAGCTAACATACAATTTGTAAAAGCAATATAAATATAAAAACAAGGAAATAGAAATCTGTATGCGAGTGCAACACTTACATTTTTAATAGCTCCAGTGTAATTGGATTTGTATTAAAACATTTAAGTACTGTGTTTTGAATGCTTTAGTGAAGTGAGAAACTGAGTATTTCTTGTGAGTCTTGAGACTGAGGGTCATATGTTCTATGCTTTACCTTTGCCTTCTTTGTCTTTCAATATGGCATTATTTTGAGTAAAATTTAGAGACTAGAAAAATCTACTGCCTGCAAAGCCGAAACACAGAAACCTTGAGGACCCATAACTCTTTAAAGGTATGTAGATAAAAATTATGTGGGAACATGGGGAAAACTATCTTTTTTTAAAAAAACCCTATATTATAAGGTTAGTTATGCTCTGTTGTCATAGTTTGTATAGGCTGCTATAACAAAATGCCATAAACTGGCTAGCTTATACAGAAGAGAAATGTATTTCTTGCAGTTCTGGAGGCTGATGAGTCCATGTTCTGGATGCCAGTGTCTGGTGAGGTTCTGGTAACTGATTCGTCAGTGGCATCTTACAGCTGTGTCCTCACATGGTGGAAGGGGCAAATGAACTCCCTTGCTAATTATAAGGCACTAGTCCTATCCCCAAAGGCCTAACCTCTAATGTAATTATCTCTGGTGATTAGGTTTCAATGTACAATTTCTGGAGGAACACAAACATCAAGACCATCACACCATTTAGGACACATGAATGGGGGTGAAAATGTTACTGGTTTTGCTCAGCAACAAAAGTCATGATCATATCCAGTGTTTCTCATGTCCCTGATCTTTCTCCACTGCTACAAAGATTTCCTTATACAGAAGATGTTGGCAGGTGGACTATCATTTTCATGTATCGCTGGTAGCTTTGCTAGTGTATAACAACATGATCTTTAGAGCTGAAGGAATGAGGGGATGGCTGAAGTTGGGGATTAATGTAAAACAACAGAAGAACTTTGTTTCCATATGAAGTTTTACTTATAAGCTAAGATACCTCTGCCTCATAAGAGCATATATGGTGAAATGGTAAAAGATGAGGAACCAGCTATGTAGTTGGCCTAAAAGTGTAAGAACTTTTGTTTTGAAGTATCAAATCTCCTGTATCAAATGCTAGAGGGGGTTGTTAGAGGTGGTAGCATAGGCACACATGAACTTTAGCCAGTCTTTGTGCAAGATTGCTTTATAAAATTCTATATAGTTGCAGTTGTATTTAGAAAAAGATTATTTAAGTGGGAGAAATTGCCACCAGTAGCACACAAATCATACTTAAAGGACTGAAAAGATGGAGATGACAATGTAAAAATATGAAGATGTCTAGATATTGTTCTGCAAATGTGTCCTGTGTTAATTAAAAGTGTAAAACACCAAATCTTGGAGTAAAATTGACATCAAGGGCCCACAGCTATAAATGCTTACATTTTCTCACTGGGCCAGAATTTTTGTGGTTTAACTTTATTAATGGTAATGGGACTCTGCATCACTAAGAGATGGGAATCAGTTTCTGTTGAAACTGATGCAAAGTTTCTGTTGAAATCAAAGGTAATTTGCATAATATCCACACTGCTTGCTTAATGTGTATGTAGTATATTCATGGCACCCTGTACATGCTAAACACAACCTGAAAACCCCAAGCACAAAGTAACTGTGTGAATTAATATCAGCCAGGAAGGTACTAGCTATTAAGTATTTTAACCGTTATTAACCATTTTGATAGTTAATCTTAAGCAGAACTTTAAAAATCACTTATCATCACATTGCAGTTGATATGTAAATTTTTAAAGCAATATTTCAGAAAGAAGCAAAAATAATACAACTAAACTGTTTATAGATGCTTCCATTTAAAAATAGTTTGCATCATATAAGAGTTAATTCCAACTCTCATGTCAGTAAAATAATTATTTCATCAAGTAGAATTGAACCCTAGTTTTTCAGTTTGAACAAAAAAGAATATTCAAAAGCAAATCAGAAATTAAATTCAAGTTTAAGCAATGTGTTTTTAGTCAAAAATAATAACATATGGTTGATGTTTTCGAAGTTTGATTGTTATTTTAAATTTTAAATTTATTTTCATTTTAAAGCTTCAACAGTGTTTTCCAGCAGGTGTCACTGTAGGCAAATATAACATGATAAATGCCTTGTTCATACAGTTGCAGCCAATGGGTCCTTGAGAAAAGACAGATTTCTTAATGATTATTTTATTTTTGTTGTTGTTACTATTGCTCTCCCAGAGTTATTTTCTGTTCCCATCAGTGTATTCTTAATTGAATAACAGTACTTGGTTGAGTAAACAGAAGCAGCAGAGTACACTGTTAAATAATGAAATGACAAATGGTTCCCAACTTGGGGATAGGATCTTTATAATTGTATAGAAGAGAATCCTGGAATCTTTGAAAAATCTAATTAAAGTATAATATTTAAATTCTATAGCCTTTTGGAGATTTTCCTCAATAGTCTTAATTAGTAAATTCTGACTTGTATGGTTTCAATACGAGCTTTTTTTTTTTTTTTTACTAAAACTAAAGCTTTATCAGGAAGGAAAATCTTTAAAAGTAGTCAGCAAAACACCTATCATTAGCCTGGGATAGCTGTGTGAAAAGGAAAGATATTAACAATATTATTGGTTGCTTTGAAATTACATCTTAGTTGTTGAGTTCGCACTGAGTTCATATAATTCAGCTAGCAAAGAACATCTCATTAGACCCCAGTGAAACCATTTCTGAGCATATTATCGCAAGGAAATCCAGAGAATCCATTATTTTTCTTTGCCTCCTTTTTAATATGCATACTATGGCGAGAGGAAAGGAGAGTGATAAGGCACTGGCAAGAGAATTTTCTATTTTGCTGATTTCAAAGTTTTCCTGTTTCGTGGTGGCTGCAAACATCCCAGCACAGTTTTCACAGCTTCTAAAGCAGTGTTTGGTCTGCATCTATAGATTAGATTTTGTTGTTGACAATTTGACATGTGCAGATAGATTTTAAAGGAAAATGTGCACAACAGAGAGTGGTTTGTAGAGCACTCTCTACCTCATCCCCATTTAAAAAGGTCCATGTGATTGAAAAATTGTGTTTTCTGCAGTTCATTCTATGAGAAGATAGTTGTATTCCTTTCATCCAAGTAGGTAAACAAAAAATATGACTTTCTCTAATTTATAATCAACTCACAGACTCTCCGGGAAATTGCTGGTTCCTGTGACTACAGTTCTCAAGCCCAGAATAGAATCTGCATCTCCTGACTCACTTCTTTCCCCTAGAACACCGTCGCCTAAAATAGGGTTGTTTTTTGGAATCTGAAGATATGTTTTCTTTTTAATAGTGCTGCCAGAGTTTATGAACCCTGACTCTATACCTCAACTATGCTAAGTATTTCACACATTTCTCTAAATTGTTTTTTCCTTGCTCCCCTTTCTATAAGGCAGATAATGTCATTCTCATTTTGAGTCAGGATCAGATGGAAAGAGCTCAATTTGTACAGGATACTTCAGCCAAGAAAAATGGTGGAGGGCCAGGGATTTAGCTCAGTGGTGTAGCGCCTGCCTGGCAAGCATGAGGTCCTGAGTTCGATTCCTGGTACTGCCAAAAAAAAGAATGGTGAAGCTTGAATTTGGTTCTCTCCAAGCCCAAAAGGTTTTCATTCATTCATTCATTCATTGGAACTGGGGTTCAAACCCAGGAATGCTCTATCTCTGTGGTATGTCCCCAACCCTTTTTATCTTTTATTTTGAGACTGGGTCTCATTAAGTTTCCTAGGTAGGACTTGAACTTGCAGTCTTCCTGTCTCAGCCTCTCTGAGGACTGGGATTATAGGTGTGTGCCACTGTACCCAGCTACCCAAAGCCTTTACTCTTAAGCAGTACACTCACACAGCAAAATCAAGGTATTATGTTAAAAAAATACAAACTATTATTAAGAAGTCACTCATAAACCCCTCACCCTTTTCCTATTAGAACTAGCTTCGTTCTGTCCAACGCGTTCAGATATCATCTTGAAGAGTGATCAGCTATGTTCCAGATAAAGATTCTGTGATCCCTAATGGTATTTCCTTGATCTTACTTATTAAGCAGAACCTAAGTTTTTCTATACATCCAAGCCAAAATTCTCAACAAAATTAAAGGCTTTTCTGGGAAAAAAGAATAACTGGAAACTCAGTTTTATAATGTCTCACAGTGTATTTCATTTTAAGAAAATGTGATAAAAATAGCAGAAGAACCTCAAAGAACTAAGAACTCCTCACAATTTGTATTGCAACATGTTGGAACATTTTCATCTAAGGGCTTTCGGAAAGACATTTAATACAGTTAGGTGTTTGCAGTGCATTCGGATTAGAGACTTGAATTGAAATCTTTGTTACTTTCCTGAACTGCAGTTTTCTCGTTTCTAAAATGGTGATAGTAGTATAAAAATAAAAACAAAAATGTATTCACTGGCTGGTATGTACTAGGCACTCTTCTCAGGGCTTTACTGACACAAACTCACTTTATGTTCTACACCTCACTAGAAGCGGCACTATTATTTTATTCCCATTTTACAGAGTTGCAGAACTGAAGCAGAAAGGTTAAGTATTTTGCCTAAAGCCATGTATCTCTGATGTAGCAGAAATGAGATTTCAAAGAGCTCCTTTGATGTTTAGAAAATTTCCCTCTTCATTCCCATAGGAAAATGCCTTTGTCCGGGTACTATGAACAATGGAAGAAAAATGTAAATATGATATGAACACTGGAAGAAAACTTAAATGTAATAAGGCATCCACATAATGCTGTACATAGAAGAAAGTCAATTGTTTATTTTGTCTTTTTAAAATAGGAAGGGAAGTCTGAAAAACTCATCTTTGATTATAAGGGAAATTAACAGTGTCTTAAGAGAACTGGGAATCTATTTTAAAAGATCACTGGGTATTTGAATTTCATTCTTTTCCTATTAGTTCATCAATTCTCACTTAACATGCTTTTGTGTCCTGTAATGACTAGCTCACCACATGTTCTGAAGTCTGTTTTCTTTTTGTCATTTAGTCTTACTTTATTAGTACATGATTGGGGTACATGAAGTTTACATTCATTTTGGGTAGTAGGTACTTGTACATAACCTGTACATAATGGCTCATTTCTTTTCTCAAGCTCCTTCCCTTTCCTCTTACCTTTTTCACTCTGCCTCTAAATCCCCTTTCCCCATCTTCATTCTTGTTGTATTACTCTTCGTAGCTCATATTTATGACATATAATGTTTACTTTCATTATGATTATTAGGTTCCTCTACATGGCATATCTTACTTCTTCCCCTCTCCGCTCTCCTTACCCTCAGATCAAAGAGCTAAAAACATCATATTGTAGCAAAACATGCATACCAATGTTTACAGCAGCACAATTTGTAATAGCTGCATCCTGGAATCAGCTTGTATACGCATCAACAGATGAGTGAATAAAGAAAATGTGGTACCTATACATAATAGAATACTATTTGGCTATAAAGAAGGACAAATAGGAAAATGTATTCACTTAGAAAATATAATGTTGAGTGAAATAAATCAAACACAAAAACTTAAATGCCTCTCATTTGAGTAATACAAAGTACAGACAAATGGCCAAATAAAGAATGGATAGTAGGCTGAGCGTGGTGGCACATGCCCATAATCCCAGCACTCAGGAGGCTGAGGCAGGAGGATCATTGCAAGTTCGAGACCAACCTGGGCTACAAAGTGAGTTCAAGGTCAGCCTGAACTGCATAGTGAAACCCTTTCTCAAAAAACCAAAAAAGAAAAAAAAAACAAAAAAAAAGAATGGGTAGTAGGAAACAAGGGGATAGGTCTCTTGCAAATAGGATCTGTTTTCTTGTTCTTCTTGTTTTCCTGTAAAGCTCCTATTCTTTGGAAGATTCGTGGCCCCTGTTCCGCCATGGCTCAGGATTTGGAGGGTGGAGTTGTTGCCTTTAGTTGCTACCTGGACCCATACTCGTCAGAATTTGGAGCAAATGCTTCTGATACGAATAAAGCTATTTTCAAATATGCATGTGTATGCATATACACACATATAGTTTACATATTAGAAATATTGTACACAAGTTATATTAGAAATAAAAATGAATTTTAAGGTTTATGTAAACTATCAAATTTACTTTAAAAATAGCTATGCTGTCTGTAATTTAGTCTTATAAATAGAAATGCTGGAGAGTATAGAGTATTAAAAGAGAAATTGTAATCCCAGCCAACAGAAATACCCAAGGTTACCATTTTATCCTTTCTCTTCAAACGCAGATCATCCTTGACGTTGAACAGAGTTACATCTTAATAAACCCATTGTAAGTTGAAAATATCACAAGTCAAAAATGCATTTAATACACTGAACCTCCCAGACAGCACAGCTCAGCAGCACAGTACCCTGTAGAGTATTGGTTGTGACTTGTGCAGCTGACTAGGAGTTGCAGCTCACTGCCATAGCCCAGTGTGGTGGGAAAGTATTGCACTGTGTATTATCAAAATTTAAAATTGAGTTTCTACTATTGTACTGTGTGTCACTTTTGCACAATCATAAAGTGAAAAAATTAAGTCAAACCATTGTAAATTGAGCACTGTCTCTCTGCATTCTCCTATTAATCTATGTGGTCTTGTTGCTTTTACAAATAAGCATTTTCTTTACATGAAAAACTTATTAAAATTTTATTTTATTAATTTGTAAAATTTGAAGTAGCTTGTGATTCAGAATGGAAAGACGTGGGTGACATAGTGATTTGGCAATGAACAAGTCATTTCTGAAAGTGATTTCTTCTGAGTTCAACATGGTGTGTCCAACTGTTTTTGACTCCAACAGCTACTCAGTTGCCTCTCCTGGAGCATATTGAATGCTCTCACAGTGCCACTGGAGAGGGACGCTGAGGGCTAACCGAATCTGAAGGATGCATGGATTGAGGGAAGGCAGGAGAGATTCCTGCCACCCTAGGTCCTATGGGTGGGGGCTGGGAGCAGACAAAATAGATATAACAGGGCTCTTGGAAGACAAAATGTGTGAAGCAATAAATAAAGTTCTGTGAGAATGATTATCCACTGAAACACAAGCAGAGACTGATGCCAGGTAACTGTTGTTTTTCTATCTGATAGGAAGTTTCTAAAAGCTATATATGGCAAGAATTCTCTGAGGTCTTGACACATTTGGACAAAAGCTACAGAAAGATGTGGATACGCCTGGGCCTGGGGTTATTTGATGCTAAAATCCAAGTTGTGAAATGTTTAAGGCTTTTATCTCAAGGTAACATGGAAAATTAAATTAGAGCAAGATGGATTAACAGTGGTTGAAATTTAATGGGAAAAAATACCAAGTTTAAATTTCTTTCAAGTTTGTCTTATGTTATATAAATACTTTTATTTTTTGTGCCCTCCAATCACCTTTCCATACCGTATACAAAATAAAGAGCTAAATAAAATTCCATCATTCATTTCCTTAAAAGTTTTCCTAAATGGCTTCCTGAACATGGCATCTAACACCCTTTACTCATTCTCTGCAGCCCCAGCTATCTTTCTGAGTTCCTACTAGGGTGCTCCTACCTAATCCTGCCCCTCATAACTCCTTTGCCTGGTTGAGAGTCATTCTCAGCTTGCTTGACTGAATCCTGGACAATGGGGGACCTAAGTCTCAACAAACATAGATACACAATGTTTGTGGAAAAGAGAACAGATTGTTCCATTATCTCCAGATGCTTGATCAATGATTAGGTAGTTATTTATGAGAATTTGTACAGGCATATATATAGGTACACATACATGTATACATGATATCATTTCCAAAAGCAAGAAGGCAATTGATCTTTAGGATGACTTGAAACAGAGATTAGGTAAGTGTATCTGGAAGGTTGAAAGAAGTATTTATAATGCAGTATGGATGGCTAACCAAGGTTAAATTAGCATCAAATTCATGTAATATTACAGTAAATAGAAAAGATGCAAGAGTGACAACTGGGTAACTGTTGGAATCAAATACAGTTGGACTGAAAAGGAAGAAAAAGCAGCGACATTTTGTAGGAATATTTGGAGCAAGATTTTAACATGAGTCTAGGTAAGCAGGAGTTTTCTGAGAAAAGTGACTTAGAGAATATTTCATTTATCTGTTTATTACCTTCATCTTTCTATTCATCTTTCTTCCTACTTAAAAGAAGATCCAAAGCAGTTTTCTACAATTTCCAGAAAAACTGGCCTTGGAGCACATTTTTTTTTTAACCTGATGAAGAAAAATGGGTAGGATTGAAATTGGAACTCCTAGTTGACTACTTTTAGTTTTATGTTTTGAAGTGAAACCACCCATTCATCCATCCATCTGGCCAGCAATTCAGCCATCTTTCACTCAATCTTTATGAAACACCTGCTAAATTTCAGATACTATGTGAGGAATTGGGCATTGAAGGACAAATATTTTTCCCCATTGCTGAGCAGTACACTTAAATGATAATCTCATTATAGAGTGATCACTGAATTGAAATTAAGAAGGTATGAATTTGTTTCTGTGCTCATCTTTATTCATTTTCATCTATATCTTTTTTCCTTGAACCTGGAGAAGAAGGAAATAAGAAATTTCTGCATCTTGTTTACGAAATAAAAAGGTAAATTTCTGACACTTGAGACACTTCTGCTCAGCTCTGAGTACAGTGCCCAACAGGCAGTTATTTTTTCAATATCTTTTGTTAAGTAAATGAATGAATCAAAAAATTATGGTTTATTTTAGGATTCAGAAATGTGAATTTGGGGTTATGTAATATTTTCCCTACCAAAAAAATCAATCAAAATATAACCAAGTGAAATACCATTTTCAAATGGGAGCAGAGGGTAAATGTCTAACTGAGGCCTCCTGTGATGACCTATGCCCCAGCTCAGACCATCCGACTCTTTCTTGCTAAGCGTTATCCAGGGCCACCTCTTGGGTGTCTTCTGTTGAACTCTTTCCATGACCTGCCACGGGCACTCTTCATATGAACCCTCAGTCCTCACTCTGTTTTGTCTCAATCTTGAGCTACAGAACTGTGCCTCCTCATGAGGCATCTCTCATGCTTCTCCTGTACACTCACTCACGAGCTAAGACATTTACACTTACACATAGGTTTCTACTAAGTAAACTTCAAACTGAGGCCACTTCAAAGTGAGCAATGACAACATGATGTGGCTCAGTCAAGGGTTTACCTTATTTCACCATATAAGCTTACTCTTTGCTGTGAACACTGCTTTTCTGCTATCTTACCCACTCTTTTTCTGCAGTCTGTGTCTATAAACAGCGATCTATAAAACTAATCCCTACTGAGTTGCAACTGATTAATAATGCTTTAACCTTCTCCAGGGAAATTAACCTTTTAAAATAGACTAAGGGAAACAATGCCCTAAATGCAGTCTGATGATAGAAGTTTGAGTTCCATAGCAGGCTGATGGGGAAGATGTATTTGAGCTATGGTTTTCTTTCCTGGTGTTAACCTTTGTTGAAGAACAAGCAGAAAAGACCGCTTACATCTGGACTTGTAGAGTG
>RJWT010018417.1:0-18881 GCA_004365215.1 Cuniculus paca
CTTTCATTACAGAAATGAATGAGTTGCTTGGCAGAGCATCCATTTTGTTGAGGTGTCCTCAACTTGGTCCTCTGTCTTCCATATTTCCTGTGAACTAAGGTTGAGATCTAGAGATTCACTAAATTCCTTCTAGGATTTTAAAGGCACATTCCTCATAAGTGGTGCTAAGTACCTTTCTATCAGTCTTCTAATGAAAGATATGTCTTTGGCTGAAATCAATATAATTCCATTTAGGTGCTATTAGTTTATTCTTTGGACAGAAAATGACATCATGTTACAGCTTTATTCTTCACTGTCTCTGTATATTAACTTTCCATTACTATAACAAAATACCTGAGGTAATCAACTTAAAAAGAGGAAAATTAGCTTGGGCTCCCAGTTTGAGAGGTTTCTGTCCAAAGTTGGTTGGCCTTGCTGCTTTTGAGTGTAAAGGAACAATATGTGATGGGAGACGTATGTGTTGGCTCAACCTGTTCACCTCAGGGTGGCTGACAAGCAAAAGAGAGAGGAGTAGTAGCAGCTGGAGTATCAAAAGCCTTTAATATATGGATCTTTTGGGAACATTCCATTTCCAAACTATGGCACTCAATGATGGAAAAGTTTTAATTGACATTTTTTTTGCTCATAAGCATTTTACCATAGCTTATCACTGCAAACTAAAGGTGAGAGTGGTGGACACTGTAACCATGTATGCCCACTTAATATTAAAAGTGGGAAATTCTCAGCCATCACTGAAATTTTGGCTTCAAAATTTGTGAAACCCATCCATATATTTCCTTTCTGCATGTCATCTGAGAGATAGAGAGGAGTTTAAAAACAGGCCAAAAAGAATTTTCCAGTTAAGCAGCAATGAAACAACTACAATTGTACTGTTTTCCTACAGAAATACAATGCAATATCTTATTTTCAGTAGAATCACCACTTCTCTGCGCTGAAGGAACACATGCTGTTTGTCACTTAACTTTTGCCTTCTTATCTCTAATGAAAGTGCTCATATTCCTTTCTGGTGCCTGTTGTTACATAACTGTTTCAGCGAGTACAATTCTTTCTAATGTTCTCTTAAAACACATCCCTTGTCAACTCCACATTGGAGTTCTACATATGCTTTCTCTGAAAATTTAGAGGAGGTCTGTTTTCTTGTCTGTGTAACAGTCCGTAAATAATTGAAAAGCGTGGCCATGGCTCTTATAGGCCTTTTAGGCCCCACATACGTGGAACTCCATGCAGAGATCTGTGATGAACTCAGGTGCCTGCATAGCCCAGAGTGCCAGGAGTGTGTGAAGTTGGCCAGGGTCAGGAGTGGCAGACAGGGATGGGCCTGGGACAAGGTGGAGAATTCGTACCTCATCTAAGTCTGGGGAGGCCACAGCCCTCAGCTTTACTGAATCATTGTCTACGGGGAAATGTAGACCTTGTCCTTCCATGTCTTTCGATTCTCAATAAAAACTAGTGATTTGGCTTTTATGAGAAATTTCTTGATTTCTAAAAGCTAGTTTTTATTCTAAACTTCAAAGTACTGTGTAAGGCAAATTCTGTAAAACCGATTTGAATGGTCAGATTCTGCTCATCAGCTGCCTGCTGAGGTTTTGGTTTAAGTCTATCTAAATTTGACAAACATCCAGAGTCTTGAGCTTCTTGCATTGGAGGGATCATATCCTTCCCATCATTTCTTAAAATGGGGTCCACAAAGTTGAAACCAGACGTGGTATGGTGCTAACATCACAATATAGCTACTTCTTTTAATTCAGTCTAGACTTTGTTTTCTTCCTGCTACTTTATTTTATCCTGTCCCCATTTCTGGGTGATCTACTAGAATATTCACATCCTTTTCGCATGACCTACTATCAAGTTATGCAGTGTCCCTGTCACTGATTTCCTTCCTGCTAGTCTAACAATGTATATGTTTTAGAAATTTACTTGTTCTTCATTATTTTTGAACTTTCGCATAGTAATCTCATATTTTTCTTGGGTGAATACCTTTACCTTTTGAGATATAAAAGTTTGTAATGGGAGAAATCTAACCTAGATAATTTTTCTGATATGAGTTAAAGAGATAAGGTTGGGTGGATGACAGCAATCTGACAAAACTGTCTGTTACCTAAACATATTGGGAAGAAACGGTGCTTTTCTTCTTCAGCTCTTTAAGTAAGTGGAATCAACATTTCAGTAGGACAGAAACATGTTGTTTAATTTTGTATTTGGCAGGATAGACTGAATCTCAGTCTGATTATCTGATATAAGCTATTGCAATATCCATTAAAAAGTCATTTTGCTAATGGCAACAAATGTGTAAACGCTTCTTCTTTTACAAATGACAAAATACTATTACAATAGTTGTTATTCATTTTTAAAAAATCTGCTGCTAATTTAAGATCACTCTCCTAGATACCAGTGGAAATTCTGCAGAATGAGAGCTTTTATATTCTATATGGTCATAATTAGTCTATTTAAGGTGCTTAATATAATTTGAATTTTCAATTGAATGAATGAAAAATAATGTTGTAATTTAAATACCAAAACACGATTGGCATCAGTACCAATTCTGGCAGATTTTTCATTAGTGATTACACTTTAGTAAAAACCACAAAAAGAAAAAAAAAAACCTAGAGTCTTACATTCTTATTTTCTATTGGAAGTTTCAATTTATTTCTAATTTTGTTATTTTATATTTGGTCATGTTCATTTTTGCAAACTGAAACAGTAATATCATTTCATACCCTTCTCTTTTCCTCTGTCTATTCTTAAATCTCATTGATATTTGATGTTGAGACTTTGGGAGATGAAAATCTGATTATCTTGAATAATGAAATATGTGCCAAAGAAATTGGACAAATGAAACTTCATTTAAATTCTGAAATTTACATTTCACTTTCATATATTGATACATCCTCCTATATATTTAGAAACATAACCAAGATGGAAAGCACATTACTGTAAAAGCAACATAATTATCAGCACCAACAATGCTCCCTTAAAGAAGAAAAATTCATGTGCAAGTTGACTGCTATTTATTTTTGTCCTTTTAAGTGTTATACATATTGGTGAAAATAATACCATGATTATGAAGGCACTTTTATGCAAAAATAATTTTTGTGTCAATTGACAGTCAAGATTACAAAGAAAGATCATGAATATTAAAATTGTGTATATAATGTTATAATTGAGGGCTATTTAGTCATATCAAATTTCCATTATGTTATAATTTCTAAAAAGTGCTTGTAGAAAATTGTTCACAAAATAAACATTGGTAGTGTATAACCGGAATAGGGTCTGCTTGTATGCAGTGACAAGACTACCTTACTTTCCAAACGACAATTCCAGAGTAACGAGTACAGTCATTTTTTTAAAATCCTGATATCTAAGGTTAATTTTAAGGCAAAGAATCATAATGACTTCATTTAACGCTAAAAACATAGGGGGTAAATGGTCCAAGCAATTTTGTCCTGAGGACAATTTAATGAGCTGAGGCAGAGAGAGCATGAAAAACAAAGAGGATGTTGTCTACCCTAACACTTTGTGCTGTGTTGTTGTGAAAAGACTAAGAAGTTGTGAATGTTTCGGTTTATTTTCAATCAGCAGCGTTTGTGTAACTTGGTAACTTTCCAGCAGTTTCCAAGGAATAATGGCCCACAACCAGGGAATCTCTGAAATGTATACTCTGTTTAAGTGTCATCCAGAGAGTAGAGACACAAATGACAAGGTCTCCATCTGTATCCCTGGGTCTAAGGCTCACATGCTGGTCTATGGATCTAAACTGGTCTGAGAATGGCTTCTCATCAGTTCATACTAACCTGAGAGGAGACGTCTACTGTGAACACCTAGAAACTGTTACAACACTTTGACATCGCTGCTATTTCTAAATGTGTGATCAGTGGGCTTCTTTGTCCAATTGAGTTAAAATAACCACAATGATTGAGTTTTTCTGCATTTCTTACTTTATATTTCATTTCCTTTGCACTAACTTATTTTTATTGTGTTTTAACATGTGCCATGGATTAGAAATTAAAACAGTCTAAACATTTCTTCACCAAAGATAGTGTTTCCCTTGTGGGTCTGCAGATCAAGAGAGTGGAGTTTTGTAGAGTATTTGACACCAAGTGGGTGTTAAACAATGGAAAGCGCTTTACTTTTCTCTCCTTTCTGAACACAATATATAAAGGGAAAGAATTTTAAATGCATGGCTGAAACTGGCTCAAATAATCCTGATCAAGTTTTCACACATGTAAGTTGATCTGTCTTTTGAAAGGAGTTCTATGTTTTGGTGTTTTTTTTTTTCCATCTGTAAAAATGTTTGAGTATGGATTGCTATGGATACACAGTCGTAGGGAAGATACAGATCCATTAGATTTTTTTTCCCAACTGGTGAGCACTACTGGAAAGCTGTGCCAATGGACAAAGGGATAATATCATAATCTATTATTGTATCATCATCACAGAAATGTTTTATAATGACCACGGTGCAAGCTGTATGCTAATAATGAAGTCATCCCATACACTTTGTAAAAGCCACATATGGTGATGTACCACTTCCTACTGTTTTGTATCTATTTATAACTCAATTATCTAGTGTTATTGTTGAGGGGTTGTTTTCACATTGAATAGTAACTGAGCTAAGCTGATAACAAAGAAAGAAAGGAAAGAAAAAGAAAAAAAGAAAAAGAAAGAAAGAAAGAAAGAAAGTTGTAAAACTGTAGTTAGTGTATTCTACTATGTCTCTTTCTCTGCATCCAGTGCCCAAATTTCTATGGTTTGAACTAGTAGTAGGTGTTTGGTTTAAGGATTAAATGCAGTGTTTGCTTTCATTCTCTATTTGCATGTAGAAGGGTTTTTAAATCCGGTGCTATTAGTATGTGATTACATTGTTACATCCAGTCAAGGAATAAATTAGGCCCATTTGAAAAGAACATTTCTTGTCTCTGCTAAGAGACTGTTTCTGAAATTATCATTACAGTGGGTAATGACCACAAAAGTGTTAATGCCCTCAATGTACCTCACTTACTTCCGCAATGACTCATTGGAAATCTAGTTGGCCAAATTTTCAGTTTCTTTCTTCTTCTTCCTCTTCCTCTTCATTTTCCTCTTCTTCTTTTCCTCCTCCTCCTTCTTTTGCTATTCACTTTACTATAACTTTGCTAATAAATGCTAGATTTTCTTTAACCTCTTGCATGTGTGCCCATACATGTATGATGCAATTAGATGTTATATTTTTAAAAAGCAGTTTAATAATAGTTACTTTGAGAGTTAGGGAATTGATTTTATTTTTTTCTGGTTTGTCTCTGTTTTTATATTTTGCTATCCTACCAAATTATTTGGCTTTGACACAAAACAATTAACAGTACAGTGTTTGAATGGCACGAGAAGGCACTGGATAAATATTTCCTCAAAGAACATTTGTGACTCACTAAAAATGAATCCAACTTGTCGTTGGTGCCTTGCATTCTTAGCGCTGTTAGGAAATTGCTACTCGTAGAAACACATCATGTGCTTTGATCTCTATATAAGGTAACTTGAGAGAATGCAACCAACTTTGCTATGCTAACATCACATTAAGGGTACTACATTCCAGACCGGGGATTTAGTTCAGTGGTGTAAGTGCCTGCCTGGCAAGTGCAAGGTCATGATACCAAAAAAAAAAAAAAAAAAGGATACTACAGTCTACAGAGAAAAATAAAAGGGGGGGGGAGGGATAATGGTATTATTATCATCTACATAATGACAAAGTTATCCTTTAAATCAGAATACATTTAAATAATTGTGTATCTTGGGGATGTCCAATGAATTAAGTAAGTAATCCCTAAGACCACTGAAGTGTATATGCAATTTCCCAAGAAATAAAAGTTTTATAAAGGACAAACAATATCAGTGATCTGTACCTATTATCAAAATGAAGAAATAAATAAGCTAATTACAATTTTAAAGAGTTTTATAAAATAGATAAGGTATTTAAGCTATCTTCTGCCAAAAGCAAAGAGGTGGTCATCATTTGACATTAGTGAAGATGGTGAGTTTAAGCCATAGACACACTTTTGGTCTATGTGCTGCAGAATGATCTAAGCCAAGGTGCAACTCCAGGTGCCCAGAGAGCAATCAAGATTCTCTATAGTCACCTTCCTAGCCAATTGGAAGCCACTTCGCAAAGGGTTATGGGTTGCATTATGGTTGCCATCTCCCCAGAAACGGCTTGGACCTGATGTGGAGACGGTGATTGATTCATGAGACTCATAGTCTTTGTGGTGCACTTGAAGAAGGTGGTCAGCATGCTTACTTTCATTCTGGGGTACTTAACAAAGTAGCTGAGTGTCCTGTACCCATGAGCTGTGCCTGTGTCCCCATGGGTGTGCTTGACACAGGCAGTCCTGATTGGGGTGGGGGCCACTGCTGCTACTTCCTACCTGAACCACTCCAGTTCTGTGTAAGGCATTTTTAAAAAAATTGAGCAACTTTACTTTTTAGAGAAGTTTTTATTTTGCAGCAAAATTGAGCAGAATGCCAATATATCTCTGATTTCCTACCCTCCCAACCTTTCTTGCCAACAGACTTTGCACCCCCATGGTGCATTCATTACAATAAACCTCCACTGATACGATATCACCCAAACTCTGAAGTATGTGGTAGGGTTCACTGTTGATAGTGCACATGCTATGGGTTTGGGTAAATGGATGAAGACAGGCATCCACCATTACAGTAACCTACACAGTGGTTTCACTGCCTGCAGTCTCTCCTTCTCCACCCCTCATCCCCCGGCAACCACAGTCCCTGTTTCCTTGGTTTTGCTTTTCCTAAAATGTCATATCATGAACATTGTTTAGTATGTAGACTTTTCTGATTGGCTTCTTTCACTTAATAATATGCATTCACATATTCTCTAAATGTTTTCATGTTGCAGTAGCTCATTTCTTTTGAGGGTTAAGTAAATTCCATTGTCAGAACATATTGTTATTCATTTATGAATTCACTGATGAAAGGGCATTGTGCTGGCTTCTGTTTTTCTGTATTTAAGAACCATACATTGTAATATGCAGCAATATGTAGGTTTTCCTGCAGATCTGTTTTCTCAGAGAATGCGTTCTGGAATATATGATAACAGTACATTTAGCTTTGTAGTAAACTGCAGAACTGTCTTCTCAAATGCTTGTAGCATTTTACATTGCCCTCAGGAATGAACAGCACTTCTTGTTTCCTACCCTTGTCAGTGTTGCTGGATTTGGTCATTCTATTATTGTTATGGTTAATACATTGTGTCAACTTGAGAAGTTCAGAAGATTAACTAAGAGACTCAGCAGGGAGCCAGGGTCCTTACTTTGTAAATATCCTCATCCTGTACAAAAGAGGACAAGGAGATTTTGTGAGTGCTACAGTCACCTGGAGGGTGGGGTGGGGGTGGAAGGGTGGCCTGTGTACAATATAAGGGAAGAGAAAAGGCTTGTTTTCCCCCTTTTGCTTTGGCTGCTGCCTTGAAGTGTTGCTTCTGTACCATGCCACCCTGCCTTGGAGAAAGCTGATCATGGACTGAAATCTGCACAAACAGTGAGCTAAATAAACCTTTCCTTCCTTCATTTTGGGTGTCGGGTGTTTCGTCCCAGCAATGAGAGAAAAGTAACCAAGACAGAATTTGGTGCCAATGGAGTGGGATCATTGCTGTGACTGTACCTGACCATGTGGTTCAAGAACCTTTGGGAATGGCTTGTGGGAAAAGTTTGGAAAGGTTTGGCGATGATGCCTGAAAGAGTGGTGCTGGAACAGCTTAGGCTATTCTGTGTGGGAGATTCTGGTCTGAGCCCAGGAGACCAGAAGGTTGATAGAAAGCCTGCCTGTAAAGACCAGGCTCAGGAGGTTTCTGCTGGGAAGAAGGACTGCATTGGTTGTTGGACTCCACACAATGTGTGTTATGGCTTGGCAGAAAGTTTGTCTGCATTTTGCTCATGTCCGGAGACTTTGCCTGAGACTGAAATTAAGGGTGGTGGACTGATTAATCTGGCAAAAGAAACTTCAAGGCAGTAGAATATTGAGGCTATGGCATGGCCATTGTTGAGAACTTTTAGTCAAATTTATGTTGAAAATCAAGAGCAAAGAGTATAGCAGCATGATTTAAAACATTGTCAGTTTGATCAGAAAGGAAGCTACAGTAAAGTTGTGGACTACAAAGATAGAGCTGAGACCTCTTGCTGAGAAGAAACAGAGAAATAAAAAAGATGGCCTGGCAGCATCCCAGGAAGCAGCAGGTCTCCACCCAGTGCAGTCTCAAAACTGCAAAAGTGAAAGACTTTGCTCAGAGGAGAAAGTTGCAGAGTGCCATGTTACAGAATGGTGGTGGCCACATGAGGTTCCAAGATGGCGGCAGTCACACTAGGTTCCAAAGTGAAAGTGACATAGAGAATCTGTTCCTCAAAATCAGGTTCTGAGTGCTCAGCAATCCAGGCACTCGAGCCCTGCAGCCAAGAGAGTGGAAAGCTTGGCTACTGCTCCAGCTGGCAGCAGACCTCGGCAGCATCCACAAGGTGCTGGTTTTAGGTGCATGGAGAATGCACAAGTTCTGAGGTTAAGGCAGTTTCTACCCTGATTTCAGAGGGTCTGGGAGGCCAGGCAGTGTGTGTGAAGCTGTGAGTGTGAAGACAAAGGTACAGTGGAGAACCTAGAAGTTTGAAAAAGTCAGAAGCATGGATCATCTAAGGAAAGCTGCAAGGATTGAGCAGAGTAGGCCTAAGAGAGAAGCTGTGGGAGCTAAAACCCCTGGAAGTGCCATGGGGGTGGAGTCACTCAAGTCTTTCGGAGCTCACAACAAGATTGCTTCAGATGCTGAGCATGGAACTCTAGGACTTGATGTTTGCCCTGCTGGATTTTGGACTTCCTTTGGTCCTAATCTTTTGTATGCTGTTTGTACCCTTTTGGAATGGTAATGTATATCTTGTGCCATTGTATGTTGGAAGTGTTTAACTTTGTTTTCATTTGTACAGGGGCTTGCAGCTAAGAGTTTGCCTTAAATCTCAGAGGAGATTTGGGTCTTGGACTCTTCAGCAATGCTGAAACTGTTAGGACTTGGGCAACTCTTGGAGATGGACTAAATGTCTTTTGCATAAAGGATGTACATGAGTCATTGGGGATGCTAGGGGTGGAATGTTATGGTTTGTGTCTAGGTGGCTCCCCAAACCTCATGCAATCTTGGAAGTGGCTGAATCTAGTATTTGTGATTGGTTTCTTGTCTAGCTCTGGGATTGGCAGTGTGAGTGCTACACCTGCCCTGGGGCAGAACTAGCATACAATGTAAGGGAGAGAAGAAGGTGTGTCCTTCCCCCACCTTTTTGCACTTTCACTCTTGTTGCTTGCAGCTACCATGAACAGCTGCCCCTCAGCCATGCCACCCTGCCTTGGAGCCAGCTGAGTATGGACTGAAACCTCCAAAAGCTGTAAGAAATAAACCTTTCCTTGCTTTGCTTTGGGCATCAGGTATTTTGTCTCAACAATGAGAAAAATATAACCAAGACAATTATGTATACAGTCATGTCTCACTATTGTTTTATGCTTAAGGCATTTTTATATATTAAAAATCTTTCCATAGGTCAAGATGTCCATATGATTATGAACATCTGTCATAGCATCCCCAGGTTTAGAAGAGACTTTTATTGCAGTCAGATTTATAGTACTATAAATACTTTATACATCCATATATACTTTCAATAGTTTTGCTTTCTGGTATTTCAGTTACCAATGAACTGTGGACCCAAAATATAACGTGGGAAATTATAAAAATAAACAACACATAAGTTTTAAATTGCACACCATTCTGTGTAGCATGATGAAATGTGTCACAAAACCACTCTGTCTCACTGAGAACATGAGTCACCCCTTTGCATAACATATTCATGCCGTGTATTCTACCCTCCCCTTAGTGATGCGGTCTCAGTTATCAGACTGACTGTCAAGTGTTGCTGCTCTTGTGTACAAGTAGGAATTGTCTCTTGGCTTAATGTTACTTCACAAAGCCTACCCCACTGATCTCACTTCCTACTGCCATACAGACATTGCACCACCTCACATTGTCACAAGAAGGGTGAGATATTTGGTGAGAGGAGAAAAAGAGACCACATGCATACAATTTCTATTGCCATGCATTGCTGAAATTGTTCTATTTTATTATTGTCATGCTTTCTGTGACTAATTTACAAACTGAACATTGTCATTCAATGTTTATATATATAATAAATATGTATTCATATATAGATATTCATATATATATCTATGAAGTTTGGTACTCTGTGATTTTGGGGACCTATTTTGTGTCTTGGGGCATATTCTCCATGAATGATGGGAAGCTACTGTAGTCATTTTAAAGAAAATTTTTGTATATATAGAGTAGTTGGAAAAATTACCAGTAGAACAGGTGGTTAAAAATTCTAAAGACATTATTATCAACCTGAACACTTTTCAAATGTTCACTGTTAGCAAAAGAAGCTTTTGGGGATTTTATTAATCTGATTATGTCCACTGGTTAACTAAATGTGTTTGCCAAAAAAAGGCACCTTGACAATGACATGGCAGAAAGTAAACCCACAGGATATAAGACTAAGTTTTATGGTAGTACGTCTCATCTACATTGAACTACAGGTTATTTTTTTAGAGATGATTGTAAACTTCTTGAAACGATAATCTAGTGATAGAGTTTCACAAATGCTAATGAGTTAACTGGATTCTTTTAATATAGCATGCCCAGAAATGCTATCATATTTCTTTAGCTCCTATTTTGAAAATATTCCTTACAAAATCTATACCGTGCAAGTCATACAGACATTAGTTTTATTTTATACATCATATTCTTACTAAACAAACTTGCCACACAGAATCAAAATATTAGTCTTGTTTCAAGATAGTGTTGTTAACTAAAATTTAGTACACTCGTTTCAAAAATAAGATGGATTCTCTTTCTAACAATGCACAATTTTTAATTGGCTAGTCCTTTGGCTAGAAGCAAAGGAACAAAGCTAGCATTCTGAATTTACTTTTTTTATTTTCCAAAGAGGTTTATATTGGGTTAAAAATGCAATTACATTTCATATCTATGAAATTATTTCAACAGGACAGCTAAATTGCCCTCACAATATAACAAGTAAAGTTTACTGCTAGCAACAGCTTGTTTTGTAATTATCACATGGGAGCATTTTTCCAAAACTCTAATTCCAGTAGATATTGGTTTAATTTATCAGAATTTCCCATTATAGTGTTTTCAGGTAGGGCATTCAGTTATTATTCAAACACAATGGTGTCTGAGTTCTTATGTATTAAAAACTGAATGAGCAGACAGAAATAAAATTATATCTCATTCTAGTAAAAATGACAGCAACATTTTTTTTCTTTAACAGACTCCTAGGGGACGCCCAAACTGATTACACTCTGCTCTCCATTGGTATGGTTAATTAATCCAAAAGAAGCATTCATTACTTTTAATTTTAAAAGTTCTCTTTTAAGAATGCACATTACTTAGCAGACAAGAACAAAAAAGTTGCCATAGGAATCCAGAACATACTTACAAAGGGCATGTATTCCTAACTTTGGAAATTCATACTTAATCTTTTTCTCTCTCCTTTGTCTCTTAGTTTATGTATAGACACATGCAAGAGAAAGGGAAGGAGACAGGATTGAGTTGGACATTGGATTAGTTTCTCATTGCTGCTGCATCAAATGACCACAGATACAGCTCAAAACGATGGATTTTTTTTTTCTTACAGTTCTGAATGTCAAAGGGTTTCACAGGGCTAAAATCAAGATGTAGGCCAGGTTGCATTATTTTCAGGAAGTTAGAGGAAGGGAGCTGTTTTTTAATTTTTAAAATAGCATTAAAATGAGATTACAAATGTAATTATTTGAATGATATTTTAATGGAGGATTCTGCCTTAAAATAATACTTCTACCACCGATCATGATGAGGCAAGAGTTAAAAAGATTCAGAATTTGAACATCTGTATTGTGGCTTCAAATTCAGAATCGTTTCAGATTTGATTCATTTTAAGAACTTAAAGCTAAAGTTGTGGGTACTAGAAGGGAAAGCTGGTGACCCCACTGAACTGTATTTTTGCAGAAATCAGAAGTCTTGTGTGTGAAGGTTTCTTCTTGCTTGTATTCTCTGTAGATGCTGACCTGAAAGGTCCGTGTAATAAGAACATTGCTGAAGTAGTCACCTTGTCATTTTGAAAACATCTCAGCCAATAGTTTTCTGGTATCAGCAATAGATGCAACAGATACAAGAACAAGTGACTCCTGAAATCTTGTGACCTCCTTAGATTGTGAACTAATGAATGCTTTCCTCAGGAGTAATGCAGTGAAAGCAACAACAGAGTTATAGTTTATCTGACAGCTCTGGATAGAAGAGAGTTACACTGCTTCCACACTTAATGAATTTATCTGTTGTCTGTCAACTATAGTAAATATAATGAGCTGTGTGTAAGTGATGACTAATACACAGATTTGACACAGAGGGTTCATGTCCTGGTATACTTTAATCAATCAGATCAATTATTATACTATCCTTAGAATATTCCTGTTTCTTTCTTTCTCTCTCTCTCTCTCTCTCTCTCTCTCTCTCTCTCTCTCTCTCTCTCTCTCTGAGATAAATTCTTTCTCTGCCATTCAGCCTGGCCTTGAACTCATGCCTCAGCCTCCCAAGTGTTGTGATTACAGGTGTGCCTGACTAGAACTTTTAAGATCTTTTAAACAGATTGTTTTAAGAACAAAAATGCAGTAAGCTGTACACAATGGTGGTAAAATGATCAGATTGCCTGCTTTAAATCTAGTTCCCAGCTTATTACTCCTGGATCATTTAATCATTCTGTGCCTCAGATTCCCAATTTCTAAACTGGGTATAATTGTTCTTACTTCACAGGATTAGTCAGAGAATATATGAAAAAAAAAGTGTGATATGTATAGCAAATTGTCCGCACTTTATGAGCACCCCAAAATGTTAACACTTTTTACATGTAAATTGACCTTCTTGTAGATATTTAATCTAGAGTTGTGTGGTACTCAAATTTATATTCGTGAAAAATTCTTACTTTTTCTGTCAATAAAAGAAGTGCCAAAATGAGTAGTGGTTTTATTTTAAGACAACACTAACTTTTAGGCTCAAAACTTTAAGGGGGGAAAAAAACCAATAATTATGATTTTGTTAAATGGGAGTCTTACATAAAGCTACTCAAGGTAGTCACCAAAATGCTCTAAAATTTCATTAACCAAACATGTGCATCGTACAGTTTGAAATTTTCATTCACTAAATGGCTTTTATATTTAATTTAGCTTTTGTGTTTATGGAATATTGTTTGAAAGGATATTTGGTTATATCAAATGATTTTAAATAGTGCAGTTGGTGTATTCCTGCTGGTGCCAGGAATGAATATTTTTAACACCTGGTACTGCATGCAAGAAGTAGAAAGTGTTTAGTGTTAGGAAGATTCTGGGTGCAGGGGGAACATTTGCGAGTGCTTGTCCTCTGCCTTCTGATCCTACCAAGAAGCCAAATGCACTGGGTCCAGGAAGACAGTAAAAGGACACATTATTTAGGACTTAGATAGAAATATCTAGTCATTTGTACACAGTGTACTCAAAGACTTGCCTAGCAATGGAGGAAATAGTTATTTTAGTAGCATTAATCTCCACAATATATTAAGTTATTGAGATGTTGTTCTATAGACTGTGTATCTCTTTGCACATCTTTTTTGATTCCTTGGAAATCTCTCTCCTATTTTTTATGAAGACTTGTTTTTCTTTTAGTTTTATTTTTCATGAGTTTTATTTGTTTTCTCATACTATGGTAACGCTACGAAGGAAAATATGCTCGACTCCATTATTTTAAGGAAGAAAAACAAAGCTAATGTTTAGTCAGGATAAAAGAAAGCCATAAAAAGATAATGAAACAGTTTTTACGGGGAGCTCAGGCTTGATGCTAATGAATTGTGCTGGGCTCCTCATACTCTGTTCCCTATGTAATTTGCAGCAACGGAGTCTGATGTTGAATTAAGCACAAAATGAAGAGAATGTGGAAGAAAAATTCATTCTTCATCATTACTAATGCTAATCCAATCCAGAGAGTTATACTAGGGTAAACACAAGGGAGAAAGAGTAAATTACGAAGTTATTATGATACCTCCTGCGTTACCTATGAGTTTTTACGATAGGTTGCAAGACTATACCTCATGCTTTTTCTTGCAGTGTGTCATTCTTTCTTGTCTTGCTAGGGTACGAAGTATGGCTTTGCTCTGCCAAACTGGATCCTAACCTTTGAGCTAAATGAAGGAAATGTGGTCTTTGGATAGTACATCCTCCTGATGAAACTGTGACTGTCAAACTAAAATTGATGTTGTCATTATTGGTCATGTTTAGTGACAAATGAAATCTGTCTGTGAAAAAGACAATAGTGCTTTGTGTCTAACCTGCAAATCTGATTGCTGATTGCAGAGAGGGGAAAAGGTAACTTGCACATTTTGTTGGTCACCGCAGAGTCACGGATGGAGTGATTATACAGTGTTGGGATGAAAATATTTGTGATGCATGAGACTTTCAAAAGTGCTTGCTCTCTGTTACTTATCTGTTATTCTCTGTTACTTATCTGTTATATGTATATCATCCCACGTTTTACAGCATTTGATTTTTGGAACCAATTTTGTACAAAATTTCTATTTTCTCCAGTTTAACATGTCAAGCATTACCTCATCTGAAGTGGTATTTCCAAATAATAAACAGGACTTTTCTTGACCTGTGTCAGAATAAATTTCATAAATAATATTCTAGCCATATAAAAAAGGAAGGCTGTCTGTATTTGTTTTATTTCCCCCCTTCTGAATACCTCTTTGCTTCATCTCAGACCTAGCTAGTTATCATTTATTTATGCCCCCTTATGAAACTATGTGTCCTTTCTTTCATTCACTAGTTATGCCTTAAAGTCTACATTTTTAAGTCAGATAACAAGTAGCACTTATATGCAATAATGTCAATTTATTGACATCTATAAGTTAAATAGCTTTGTAATGTTATTCTGTTGTAAAGTTACGTATTTCACATGGCTTTGTTGACTTTTTTGCTTCAATTCATTTTCACTACAGCTGGGGGGTGGGAATCATGCAATCTATTTCTCACCATAGAACACTTAGACATGGAGAAAGGTAGCAATTACTAATTATGCAAGTTCAACAGATGCAAACCGTGGTTGCCCTGAGCAAACTGTGATGGAAAGCGAATGTCAGCAACTACGTTCCAGAGACCAAATCCCAGCCACTGGCTGCTTTTGATTAGCTCACAGCTATGGCTTCAATAATTCTAAGTGGTTGGAAAAGAATGGAAGATCTCACGACATAGGAAAAGGATATAACATTTGAGTCCATAAATACAATGTTATTGAAATAGAACTGTATGAAACCATTTGTCTATTGTCTATGGCAACTTTCATGGGTCAGGGGTAGGACTGAATAGTTCCAACATATCAAATTGCCTAAAATATTTACCATCTCAATATTAACAGAGAAAAGGAATCCTCCTGCAGAGCAATACTAAACACAGATCCATTTAGACCATTAATTTCTGCGCACCAGGGTCCCGCCAAGCCCTTCTTTTCCGATACTGTGTGTGAAATGACATATCTATAAATAGTAACTGTGTGTTGTTAATCCTGATGTTGAGGGTGCTGCCTCAGGTGGTAAATTTACTCACTGTATAATTCTCAGTTGAGTAAAACCTTTCAGTTGCATTTTTGCTCTATGATAAAATCTACTATAAAATCTTCCAAGTCCTTTGACAACATACTTTTGCATGTAAATATTGAAGTTGCTACTTTGAGATGTATGAAAAATAGGTTTTTCTTAAGGAAGCAAAGAGCTTCCCAGTGTTTCCCTCTTCTTTGATGAGAAATTAATAGCAAGCCTTGAAAGAAGCTTTTGTTTTTTTTTTCTGAATGCTTTTAAAAGTGTGGGGTTAGAGCAATGTTTTAAAGTAACCTCATTCTGTCTCTTTGGTATTGAATCAAAGGAGTTATAGGAATTCTACTTTTGTCAAATAGGCCGGACAAAGTCTCCTTCAAAGGGAGCATTCACGTGTTGGCTTATTAATTAACAAGCCGCATAGTCTATCCAAAATGTGGCATAGTTTTGATCCATTTACGACATAGTTGTCTATTAAGTTTACCAAAAGTGTGCAGTTACGGAGACTTTGTACCGCATTTCTGGTTAGGTTAGATCAGTCGCCAGGCACACATGGCATCTGTTTAAGAGCTGCATGGAATGCAAAAATCATGCAGACATAAAAATTAAATTAACTGGCAGGTAAATTGCCAACAGAATAAAATGGACATATTGTCCTGTACCTGTTACCTATTATGCCCAAGCGTTGGTATTTGTGAGACAGGGTACGTTGAGCAAATGGTCGCCTAAGCTGGAGACCTGCTAGAAACCAGGGCTCAATTAGTATTCTCCTGGCACCAAAAATGTGCCATTCGTATCTTTTCATTTATAACACTAATTGCATATAATAATTCTAGGTTTTAGTTTTAAAAAGAACCCATCATGTATAGGGTGCTGTAGAACTATTCAGTTCATATGTCAACCCTAATTAAGACCTATCTCAGAATTCATTAAAACCTGGCCCAACTGTTTAACATCTCTTCCAGCAGTGCACCTTTAGATGAAAAACACCGTACCTTCCATTTTTTCCCTATTCAGTTTTTGTTGTCTAATTAATAGAAACCATTAATTTGGAAGGATGAATTACAAGTGGAATGAATAGTATAGGCTTTGTGTAATTCTCTGAAGATTGCCTGTGCCATAATCAAGGTGAAGAAAAAATGCTTATTACAAATGTCCTGAGCTGACAGAATTATATATTTAGAATCATGAAGTCTGTGGTAACTAGTGAAAATAAAATGCATAATGAGGACAAAATTAAATGGATGATAGACTTCAAGCTTTAATGACTCAAAAAAAAAAATTCTAACTCCAGTTCCCAAAAACATGCTTGTCAAAGAGAAATAAAACTCTTCTTTTTTTTTCCATTTAAGCAAGGAAAATTACTAAATTAAGACGCTTTAACATTTTATCCAATTTGTAGTTTGGTGACAGGCTTTTCCAGAAGTGGTTTTGGTAGACATTATAAATGTATATGATTTTAAAAGTACTAAGTCTTTTGTTATTCAGACAAAATCAGTTCATGATTCACTGAACAATTAAGACAGAAAATATATACTTCCATGCAGACAGAAATGTGAGAAGAATTGTCCCTTTACATGTGTACCAAAGGTTTGCTTTGCATGCCAGAGAAAAATTTTGAGGTGTCTGCAGACTGAAGGCTGACTTTTGTGGGTGATTCTCAGGTTTGTGTGGTCATCTATTGCAGAGGCTAACACTACAGTGATTTGAGTCAGTCTTTTAAAGAAATAAGACAAATCTCATTGCTGCTTGATTTTCCTGGGAATCTTCCATTAAGGAATTTTAGAGATACTTTGGCTGGTAATATAGTAGTTCCTACTCCTGATTCTCTCTTCCCTCATAAGATATGAATTACTTGCATGTAGTAACAATTTCCCTGTAAACTCATATTTTTTATCTCTGTTCTAAGCAACCTTTTAACTAAAATACTACTAGGATTTGCAAAATCTGTTTTGGAGCTTGATGCAATTGAGATACTAAAATTCTGCAGTCTCTGTATTCCTATTAAGATTTTCTTGGAACTTCTGTTTGAAAATATTCTACACTTTATTCATTTATGTAGCATGGAAGATAATTTAACTTAATTACTTTGTACTTTCATCAAAGAAAAACTCATATTGTCATAAGAGAACATGTCTCTTCTAATGCCTAAACATCTCAGTAAGGATGTATGTTGATATCAATACGATTATGAATTAATAGTTCATTTCTTAAAACATTCACAAGTGTGTATTCACAGCCTCGTCCTTTTCTCTGAGACTTGAACATCTACCACAACGGGTGTTGGAATAAAGCAATGAGAACCACTTTTCAGGAGCTGTTGTGGAGCATGCAGAGAAATAGCATGCTCAAACTGCATGACTCTAAATCCATAACAACAAAAAGACAGGGCAGAATGAATTTTTTGTTCCTTCACAATTATTTCATTTTTTCCCCTATTTTTCACTCTGGAAGTCAAGTTACTCATAGTGGAACAAGAGTTTTCAGGAAATAGAATTCTCATAAACATTAAATATGTCACAAAAGTTCTAAGACTTCCTTGACATCGTTTTCTTCTCTACCATAAAATCTTAAAAAGCAAAAGCAAAAATCCACTTTCCATCTCATAGTATCTTTCAAACTCGATAGTTAGAGCAGAGAGTGACTGACTGCTAACCAGACTGAATTTTTTCTGCTGGCTTCATAGCTAGCCTCTTAAGTCCCTCTTGAAGTTGTATATGGCCCTATGAAAAATGCTTGGCTCACTAGCTGGCAGACTGCGGTGGAGGTGATATATCCTCCTTCCAGGCCTGGCTCAACAACTCAAAGAGAACAAAGAAAGTGCAGAAATGTGTGAGCTGAAAAGACTGTTCCTACACTCCTTAAATAGGAAATAAAATTGAAGTAGATTGTGTGGGGCCAATAGCCATGAAGATCCAGACCTACGACAGAAATCAGATTAAGAGTGTGGTTTTCCTACTGAAACAGAAATCAAGCTTTTCAAGCCTTTGTGGACCCTAAGAGGCCGACTCCTCACCAACCTCAGGTGCAGCTATAGATAACAATGAGGAACCCTTTCCCAAGGGTGGAGACAGCCGCTGGGGAGAGAATGGGTAAGGGAGATGTTTCCAGAAGTCAGACTCAGGGTCCAAGCAAGAAGTTTCCTCTCCTGATGTATATAAGAGTGCTTCAAAATGTGCCTAACAGGATTTTATAAATCTTTGCCAC
>RJWT010018418.1:0-11892 GCA_004365215.1 Cuniculus paca
CAGGCTGGCCTTGAGCTCACTTTGTAGCCCAGGCTGGTCTCGAACTCACGACGATCCGCCTGTCTCTGCCTCCCGAGTGCTGGGATTACAGGCATGAGCCACCATGCCCGGCTTGCTGTTGTGTTTCATCAAGTATTTAAAAATCTATACTTGAGCACCCTTTAGCCATTGAAATGCGTCCTGGACTTTCTTTTTTTTTTTCCACTATTAACATCTTTCTTACCTGGAAAGCTTTCCAAAGCTACAGAAACTGTAACTAATCAACTCTTTGGTACTAATCAATTCTTTGGTCACTGCCATAGCACTTGCTAAGTATGTATCATGTTATAAAATTGTCTATATGCAACCTTCTACTAGAATAAAAATAAATTACATCCATGTGTTTAAGAGCACTGACTCTGGCCCACACTTAAATTCTCAAACTCTATACTTTGTTCTTTGAACATCAGGATATTAGGGTTACTTAAATGTGTGCATTATTCTCTCCAAGGCAGTAGTTGTGAAGAGCTGTATTGTCTCAGACTCATTTACCACTTGAGCTTTCTTAGTATTCTAAAGGCTGGCCAAAGATCAAACATGTTCATGCTTTTAAGACAGTATATAGTGATGTTTAAATCTCCTAGTGTTGCAATTATACTGAGAAGAGGGTTCAGGACAAATGTCATAAACTAATCCAAGCACCACATATCTCCCAGATTTTTGTTTGTTGAGTGGCATGATTTTTCTAAAAAAAAAAATTACTTGCTAAAAATAGAGTAATTCACAAGGAAATCCATTTATCTAGTATTTCCTGAAAACTCAGAAGATCTGGCAATCATAGACCCACATTCTTGCAGGTGGCCAGAGTTCCAAAGTAGCTATCCTATCAGACAGAGCATGTGCTTATTTTGTACCATGGGCTAGTCTGGACCACTTCATTTATGTTACATGTGTGGCCCCTGTTGACATGTCCCCCTTGTCCTAGAACTTACTATTCCCAATGGAATGCTCTTGCTAGTGTGGCTCAGAAAAAAAAAAAAAAATGAACATAGTCAAGCAAAGGAGGGCAGATCACAGATTTCCCTTCTCTTTTCAGGCTAAATTATCTTTCTGAAAGTTTCCTGCTACAAATTCTTCACAATGTCTTTGTGAGCTTGCCCTTCAGAATGTTTCTAACTAGTCCTTGTCACAATTCAGTCTCCCAGATCTCCTTGTCCTATTTTTGTGGATTTCTTCCAGTACCCATACATGAAGTTTCATTGGAGGACTGTTATCTCAAGCATTGACCTCAGAATCCTGAACAACACCTCTGTAGCTTTCTGCAGTACCCTCTACATCATTGGCATATGCAGTCTGTCCAATTCATAGGAAATCATGGTCACTATATGATCCAGATTTTCACATGCTCTTCTCAGGAATTCATGAGACATAATATGTTATGACATTTACCATCTGATTTTAGAAAAAACTAATCTGTCCCTCCTCACATATATAAATACTAAAGACTCTTAGCTTTGCCATTATTTTAAAGTATATTAGACTTCTTTCCTGATTATAAGAGTAAGATGTTCATTGCAGAGAATATAGAAAATACATTAAAATGCAAAAATATATAAATTGCTCATAATTGCACCATCTAGATATAACCACAACCAGCATTTTGGTAGGCTTACCTTTACATTTACATTTTAATCTCTTTCTCAGTTCTTTAGTCCTCAAATACTCTTGAGAAAAAAGTTACTTTTAAGATTATTTCAGTAACTTAGAGAGATAGTTATATAACCCATGAAAATTCTAGCTTTAAGATTTCAGGAAGTTTTCAGTATTGTATACATTCTTTTGTGTTATATGTTAAGTTACTTTACCTTTCTGTAATATGATATATATTAGGTTTTTCATAATTATCCCCAAAGAGTCCAAAGATTATCAAGGTACTTCCTAATTTTTGATAGGATAGATTATATACAAAACATAAACTTAGTCTTAAGTATTCAGATAAGGAGATGCTGATTGATCTGGCTGAAGACAGAGAACACAGGGTAAGAGTCATATCAACCCACATTATCATGAAGGTGCCAAGTGAGTTGTAGGTCCTTAGTGGTAGCTATTGTATAAAAAGATTTTAAGCTGAGGCTCGGTGGGAGGGAAAGACAGACAATTGGGGGGGAGCTATTTAGGTGCATTTTGCAATAGAAAAATACTAGGTACCAAGAATTATTACCATCTGGAACCCTGACTGGAACCAGGTCCAACTTCTAGCTCTGGGATTTCTTCACATTTCCAGCTGATAAATATTGTCAAATAGACCTCACATCAGCCTTTCAAATTTTTAGGAGGGTTTTTGCTTTTTTTTTTTTTAGAAACTTATTATACATTTACAAAAATGTTAGTATTGTAAAATTAATTCATAATTAAAATAAATAAGTTACCGAATGCTTATTACCTGCTAATACAAAGATAAGTTCATAGACTGTTCTAATTAAATAGAGATATTAACACTTTTAGCCACTAGGTAAGAAGTGCTTTCTAGCACTCACTGACTCTTTCTGCTTGTGAATAAGACGTGTGTCATACTAAACTCAGCTAATGTTGACTTCATAAGCAACTGTGAACAAATATCTTACTACTTTGACCATGCAACTGAGTGCCAGCTCTGGACCATTAAAAGATGGGGGGAGGGGTGATTTGACCAATAACTTTGAGATAACTTAATAAGAAAAGTGACAATTGGGTGGCTCAGAGTGGCAGGTTGTACTGGAAAGCTCTGGAGCTGGAATCAGAGAAGCTCTGTTGCCACCAGAGCTAACATTTAGCTGCATTGTCTCCACATCCACATAGCTTTTATGTTCCTCCAACAGACTAGCTAATTCTAAAGACTTTTCTATATCTAATATTCTAGGACTATGTTCTACAATTATGTAGTTTTTCGATAAGAAACCAGGAGTGCAATGAGATGTAACTTTAAGGAAGAATGATTTGATCTCTGGTTCTGAATTCCTCCTCCTGTTGTAGTCATGTCAGTTTCACAAACTCATTACATCATCAAGGAAGAAGGCCAATAAAACCCCAGACTTCTCAGGCTGTCGAATCTACTTGTAAATTGGAGTGGACAGAGTAGTTGCGGTTTCTCCCAATTCTGAAACATTATATGTTCTTGGGTAACACTAAAATGCACTTTGTGCATGGTATCTTGTTAAAATTCTCATGATGTGTTCCTGTAAATGTCTGTAGCCTGCAAGAAGAGATTGTATCATTAGTTATCTGTTACCAGTTAGCTTAGCTGGTTGGAATCCAAGGCTGTGGGATTGGACCCCTTATGAGACACTTGGCTTCATGCAGAGAAACTTACGTTTGCTCCACTGTTTCATAAATACATGCATTTGATCAGAGAACATAGGTTTGAGCATGACATTATCAACATTAACCTATCCCTGCTACTGAAAAAAATCACCGGGTAACAGGGTCACTCACCTCATCCTTGTCTAGAATTACGAATAGCAAACACAATTCCAGGCCAACTTTTATATATTCTTCAAAGATCGTGATAGACAGTCACCCACCTGATCATCTAAATCTTTCTGAACATTGTGAAAGACTGTGGAAACTAACTAGTTGTTGGAGGCTGACTGCACTGTGCTGTGCTGTGTTCTGCATGCATTCTTCCACTCATGCCTCAGAATAATCCCAGGTAACATGTAATTGTTATTTCCCTTTTGCTTATGAGGAAGGCATCTGACTTTCCTAGGGTTCCATACTGACTAAGAAAACCAGCACAGCTCTCTATGACTGTCTGACCCTAGAGTCCCATGGTGTTACCCACTGTGCCTTATTGCGTCTCTCATGGCACAGCACAGGACTTTGTACAGAGTTGGGGATTTTAGAAACTGTAGTGAGCTTTTACTTAGGAAATGAAACTTTGCACAGTCCCAGATGCTTGTAAGTGAGTATGAATGTAAGTTGCAGCTCCTTATGAAGAATGAGGTCACTGCCGCAGGCAGGCAGAGAAAACTTGCCAAATAGTTGAGGCAGATGTCTGTTTTTGGATGCTTCCACAAGCTTCCCATTAGTGATCTCTGTCCCAGCAGCTCAAGATAAATCATTGCTCAACTGTGGTTCTTCAGACTTCCAGGTCAAGCATAAATCCCCATAGTGGACAAGTTGTAAAATCTGTTTCCACTTTTTTTTCTCCTCAGAATTCCTAAGTACCTCACTACCAGCCCCGTTTACTGTATACCTCCAATCCCAAGAGCACTGATAGTAAAATTGCATAAGTTGTTTAGTAGGAGGAAGATGTATAATGTCCTCTGTTAGAACATGCAGTTTATCCATGACTTCTCTTGAGCCAGTGTCATCCTTGAAGTTTAACTTAAAGTGTAGTTATTAAGTGATATGCTTAGCAGTCTGGAACCCTGTTCTTCCTGATCTTCTAATGTCATTCACACTGAGTTCAAAGAGCCTGCTTAGCACATACATAGTATTTGGTGCAAGCTCAGAAAGAACCTTCGTAAGACTGTTTTTCCTTTGAGATTTGTAGAGACATGAAAGGAAGGTGCCTTTCAGATAAATTCTCTTTGACCTAGTCAACACTACTTACTGTAAAGTAAGTCTTGAAGCTTCATGGTTTTCCTTAAAAGAATGAACAGAGAGACTCACTGTTAACATAATAAAAATATACTTGGAATTGAAGGACCCTATTAGATAACCTGGAGGCATTATTATTTTCTTTTTCTTTATTGTGATCTAGCTTCTAGGAAGCCATTGTTTTAAAAATGTAATGCCTCTAAATTTTTCTCTTCTTCCTTAAGGGGCTCTGTAAATCACTGGCATTTAAAGCTATAAGAGCCAGGTCTTCCATTTCACATCTTTTTTAAGGATATAAATACCACTTCATTTCCTATCCTCATCTTGGCTTGGTTTTATCCTTGTCTTCCTGGCCCATCATTTCTTCCATCTGCAGCTTTGATTTTGACCTTTCAGGAAGAACTTTTCCCAGTGCCTGTGATATAAAGAAGGCTGTGCTAGGTTCTGAGCAGATGAGGGCAAAGGCCCTGTCCCCTCAGGGTTTAGCAGGTGGTTCAGGTGTCACAGGTTTAAATGGTAGCAAGAGCCAAGGAAATCTTTAAAGTCGTGAGTGAGCAGGAAGGAACCAGCACAGAACAGAGGACTGTCTGGGACTGTGCAGGAAGTGACAAGGACACGCCACATCTGAAAGGATCAGCTCCAACTGACCGAAACCATCTTACGATGCTGGCCCAGGATTGCCAGTTTCCATTTTGTCAAGAAAAATCAGAAATCCAGATGTAACAGTAAAACTTAAATACATCAACTCTACTTTTAAGCACTCTACATATATTAATTTTTTAATCTTCACCACTTTGTGCCCTTATCCTCCCTCTTTCGAGTTGACAAAAACTGAAGCAAGTGAAAACTAATATAGTATCCAAGGGCTCATATCAGAGGCAAGATCTGAGCCCACAAGGCTACTGAGACCTTAAAAAAAAATTTGTGGAGGTAAAATATGTATTTTTAACCATTTTGCCTGCACAATTCAGTCCCATTAAGAACATTCACATTGTGGTACCAACCCTACTACCCATCTCCATAAATTTTATCATCTTCCCAAACTGAGAACCTTCATTTTAAATCACCAATCCATATTATTTCTCCAATAATGTTTAGAGTTCTGGAAATATCCACTATTGATGGAGATTCTGTCTTCTTTTAACACAGCTGATTTAATACTTTTTAAATTGTAGTATTCATTGTTTCTCCATTTGTTCTCTGTGCTACTACATGCGTTGCATCTCACCCTTCACATAAGGTCAATCAAACCAGAATCGCCAAGCTCCAGAATACTACTATCACTTCCAAAAAATGTGTGTTGGTACATTGCTACAGTTTGGATCTTGAGTGTTCTCCAAAGATCCATGTGGCAAAGGCATGGTCCCCAGTTGGTGCTATTAGGAGGTGATGTACACTTTAAAAGTTTGGCCCTTAAACAGGTGTGGTAGCACACATCTATAATCTGGGAGGCTGAGGCAGGAGCATTGAGAGTTCAAATCCAGTCTGGGCAATTTAGCAACTTTGTGAGACCCTGTCAGGGCTGGGATATAGTTCAGTATGAAGGCCCTCGGTTTAATCCCAAATACTACCAAAAAAAAAATGGAGGTGCTACCTAGTGGGAGGTCTGAAGACCATTGAGGCATGCCCTCAAAGAGGTTTGTGGAACTGGATTTCTCTTGCTTCCCAACCTTGAAGTCAGAGGCTTTATTCTACCATGTACTCCTGCCACAGTGGAGTTCAAAGCAACAGAGCCAAGTAAACATGGACTGAAAACCTCTAAAACTATGAACCTAAATAAACCTTTTCTATGTGTAAGTTGATTCTCTCAGGCATTGTTATGGTGACAGAAAGCTGACTGACAAACATAGGCATGGATAATGACTACATCACTTCTGCCTCTCTTTTGATATTGATTCTAAATTGTGTCCTGATTTCAAGGCTGTCCAAAGTGTAAACAAAGTTGCAAAACTATATGTCATAGGCTTGCAAAAATCTAGTCTTTTTCCAGCATGGAATGTCATTGTACAAAGGTTTTTTTCTAGGTCCTTAGCAGACCACCACTTTGGTCCAATCCTTATTCACTCTAGCCTGGATTACTGTCATGACTGATCTTCCAGTACTCGGTTTCTTGTATGATCTATTACTGTGAGATCCGGTTGTAGTCTGTAACCTTGAGCAGCTCATATCTCAAAGCCAGTAGCCCTTTTGTCCAACAGGAAAGGAACATAAAAACGTTTCCTTTTGACACAAAAACTATGTTTCTAGGAGTTATCAGGCTTCCTCAATATAAAATTTGGTTGTCAGTGCAACGAACTTTGAGCTATCCTAAATGTTCCCTTGCCGTTATTTTACCACCTGGATCCTGTTTTCTTTCTTTCTGAGGTAGGTATCAGTGCCCAGGCCCACTAAACCCTGCTTAGCCCAGAACTCCACCTCAGTTCCACTTTTTCCCAAGTAATCTCTGGTGCTTCTCATAATTTCCTTTCTCTCCAGTTTAAAAAATTTTAGTAAAAAATTTAACATTGCATCCTTCATCAATATAATAATGATGTTGGCCAGCCATTAAGGATTACTTGGTTGAATGCTTGATTACTATATATCTGAATAATTGTATTATTATTATTATTATCATTAGTCATGTATTACAGGTTTGAAGAAATCTAGTCTTTTTCCAACCTGGAACATCATTGTGTATAAATGTTGGCCTTATTCCTTGGCATTTTCCCCACCACTACTCTGGTCTAGTCCTCATTCCCTCTAGCCTAAGTATTAGGATAATTATTATTACTGTAATAATTGTAACTTTATTGTCTAGGGTCAGGGATATAGCTCAGTGGCACAGCACCTGCCTGGCAAGCACAAAGTCCTGAGTTTGATTCCTGGTATTAAAAAAAAAAATAGAGAGAAAGAAAAATTTTATCGTCTGAATATTTTCTTAGTCTAATACAAACCATGATGACTTTATTTTTCTCTGGGTGAATTTCCTTTTTTCTTTCTTTCCAAGAAACTTCATAAACCAAATTTAAAGACTTTTACTATTCCATTCTATCCTGAACAATAAGCAGATATGAGTACTTTCTTGTCCAAAGTTTGACAGTTTTTTAGAAGTTATTTTAAAATTACTTTATGGTAGCAACTTGATTTTCATTAATTTTTAAACTGATTAGCTAATTTGTTTGATTCCAATTTGCAAAGTCACAAGAAAAGTCAAACTACATAAAAACTTCATCAGAACTCTTGACCTCAGGGCACAGGAAAAAACTAATTTTCAAAAGTATCTCATTTCTTCTCTGCAAAAAGAACTCCTTAGCTAGCCCTGGTAATGTATACCTGTAATCCCAGCACTCAGGAGGCTGTAACGGGAGGAGCGCAGCAAGTCTGAGGCCAACCTGGACTATGTAGCAAGACCCTGTCTCAATGAAATAAAATAAAATAGACTCTTTAGCTGGGCATGGTGGCACACACCCAAATTCCCAGCACTCTGGGGCTCTGAAGTATCATATATTTATGTCTGACCTAAGCAACTTAGCAAGATCCTGTCTAAAAATAAAAACCAAAACAAGGATGAGAATGTAAAGTACTTGCAGAGGACTCCACAGGAAGAAAGGGAGAGAGGGAAGGATGTAGAAAGGGAGGGATGGAGAGAGGACTCCTTTAAAGAATTAGCCTGATTTGTTCCGGTTTTTGAACAATAGAGACAAAGCTAACCACATATGAAGGTCTCTTCATGTTTACTTCAGAGAGTACCACTAATAAGTAGTAATGAATATTCATTCACACTTAAGGTTAGAAAAATTGCTTTTAATCCTCCACTCAACTTTCCGGAGCTTCTAGAAGCAGGTGGAAGAGTGCTTGTTTTGCTTTGTTTTTGTTTCATTTCTTCCGATTTCAGTGTTCTAGGAAAATGGAGACTTTGAAAGTGAGTTTGAGGACTATATAAACCTTCCTGGGCTCTTTCCGTTTAGGGCTATTGTCTTCTGGTACCGCATTTGGAATGCGGTGGCTTGGGAAGAAAGAGGATGTATCAAATAAACATTTCATGAGCGTCTGCCTTGTAGTGTAACTTACTCAACAGACAAAACTTCTGAATATTTCCTGTGTATCTTAAAGGACCAGTTTGTCACCAGACCCCAGTTCTCTGCCTCTCTTTTTCCAGCTAATCCTCCTCCCCACAAATGCGAACACATTCATATATTCCCTCTTCCCTCATCAGGCTAGTGTGTGTGTTTGCCAGCACTGTACTGGGTTGAACATGCTATGACTTGTTGGCTTAATTTATGGAATCGCTGGGTTTCATTCTTCATTCTTTGATAATTGCAGCCCAATATGAATTCAGAGAACTTACTGAAAGACCCCTTGGCCCTCTAGGGGATACAAGGATCTGAAGCACAAGAAGGGAGAGTCTGGCAATGAGAAGGGAAAATGTTCGCAGTCCTAAAGGAACTTGTGATTTCCACTTGACAATTTTTCTTTAACCTTAAATTCACTGAGGGGATGTTGGCAAATCATACTCATACATAAGAAAACTTTTAATAAGTTCTGTGTTGCCATCTACCACATAAGCCTTATTTTGCCAAATAGCTAATTTTTAAGAAATTCAGCAGTTGGATTTTCTCATAATAAATAGATTAATGGAAGGCAGAAGTTTGAATTTTAAAAAGAACCTAAATAAATAAACATTCAAAAAGCCACACATGGTGGCACACTCTTGTAATCCCAGCACTTGGGAGGCTGAGGCAGGAGGATCACTGCAAGTTCAAGACCAGCCTGGGCTACAAAGTGAGGCCAAGGCCAGCCTGAATGGCATAGTGAGACCCTGTCTCAAAAAGACAAAAAAAATTGCTAAAAAAAAAAATTCTTCCTGATGTTGCCTGTACAGTATGTATCTATCTACCAACAAGTGGGTGTGTGTGCATACACACACACATTAGTGCCTAGCAAACACTGTAGTAGGCATTTTGTGTTATATAAGGAGGAACAATACACAGTTCTTGCCTTACAGTGAACTTGATAGGATAGAAAATAGCCTGAATGACTGCAATTTCAATTAGACAGTGATAGCCAGGTGTGGGGGCACATGCCTGTAATCCCAGAGCTCACAAGGCTGAGGCAGGAGGACCACTATGAGTTTGAAGCCACCTTGGGCTACATAGTGAAACGCTCTCTCAAAAAATGAAAAACAAAAAAGGAAAAAAAGTTAGAAAATTATAATTGAGATATACATTGAGCAGGGGAGAGCCAGATGCTAACCCCTTGCACTGCACAGGCTGGGAAACAAGAAGAGCCAACACCTCCCCACCCCCACCATAAGCAACTGTCTGATCCAGAGAAACACAGGCTGCAATGACAGCTATTCAGGTAAAATACAATTTAATGCTTATAGTGTTTAGTGTTTCACTGACTTTGCAGGTCTAAAGCCAGTAGTCTGATTATCTATTCAGAGGATAACAATACACAATGTAGCATCTATAGGGGATCTCCTTCTGGGGGTGGTAGCCATTGTTAATTCCCTATCATCTTGTTCTGAAGTCCTGTATCATTTTCATTGTTTTTTGGGGTTGGGTTTTATTCTGTTTTGTTTTGTTTGATCTTATTACATCTGATGTCATGGGCACCTACTTCAAGGATAACAAGATATATTATGGTAGCCATTTTGGATTTACTGTTACCTTGTTTTGAAGTCCTTTATTGCATTCATTGTTTTGTTTTTGTTGGTTCTATTCTATTCTGTTTTGTTTGATTTTTGCTATGTCTGAAGGTATCTGCAGCTATTTTGAGGACAACAAGAGGCATTATGGTAACTATTATTGATTTCATATTGTTTTGAAGTCCTGTGTCACTTACACTGGTTTGTTTTGATTGGCTTTGTTTGTTTTATTTTGCTTGGTTTTATTCTCTTTAGAATAAAAAAAAATTAAAAGATTTTTAAAAAGTATACATTGAGCAATCTACTTGGAGTGATGTTTTAGTGGCAAATGGGTGTAGACTGCTACTCAGAGTATAGTGTGACAACTGGGTGTTTCAGCATCAGAAGTGCACATTCCCAGGCATTGTCCCAGACTGAATGAATCTGAATCCCTGGGATGTGACCCAACAGTCTGTTTTAAATCTCCTATTCGGGGCCAGGGGTTCTCTTTTTGAGATGGGGTCTCGCTATGCAGTTCAGACTGGCTCTGAGCTCACTTTGTAGCCTAGGCTGGTCTTGAACTTGCAACAATCCTCCTGCTTCAGCCTCCCAAGTGCTGGGATTACAGGTGTGTGCCACCACGTCTGGCTAATCTCCTATATTTTGAAAAGAATGTAAAGGTAATTATTTTGCCCACTACAATCTGAGTATCACTATTCTAAATCACATTTCCCAGACCACTCCAGTCTTCATAATAGGAGTTATTATCCAAGTCACAGGACAAGAAATGTAGAGTGACAGAGATTAATTTTTTTTGCCAGAAGTATGTTGGACCACATATAATCTATACTCTTCTACTTACCTCCTGCTTTCTCTTCATAGGAATTAGTGCCAACTATGCAAACTGCTTTCCTAAGATTTTTTTTCTTGGTTTCTTACTTTTCACCTTATTCTTTCTAAATGACTCCCAAAAAAGCACTCATTTTAGCATTTTACCATTGTCATAGTGCCCCATAGCTGTCATCATTGTCTATTATCTGTACTAAGATGCAGAGTATACTTTTGATTTGTTTTCCTTGTTCTATGATCATCAAATGGTCAGTTATTATCTAATCACTTCACCAGCATGTCAATCCATATTCGGATTTGGGACAAGGAAGAAATCATACTTCAGTGACTTCATTTCACTAATTCTTTGATCTGTGCTTTAAGGCTATGGTGCCTACAATGTGATTCCTGAACCAAAAGTATCCCATGGGGGCCTGTTAAATGTACAGATTGTTGGGCCTTACCCTGAAGCTTCTGAATTATAAATTTTGGGCTTGAGACCCACCAATCTGTGTTTTCAAAGAGCCTCCAAATGATTCTAATGTGTATTGAAGTTTGAGAACCAGTACTACATGGATATAAGAAGCTAGATATATGATTGTTATTAAAAAGATTCTCATCTGGTTTTCCTTGCCTACCTGTTAGTAGCTGAATTCAGACTGGGCTTTCTGATAGCTAGGAACTAACACAGATATCATGATTTTGCTTTACCATGTCCACAGATTCAAAAATAACTTCTGTAGCTCTTTGTGTGGTTTTGATTTGTTCCTAGTTTTTCCCTTTCTCTTTAAAGGTGACTCAGTCACTCATTTATAAAACCACTTACAGAAAATTCAGTGTGTTTTACATGGCAATTACACTTTTCTCTCTCTCCAGGGGTCTCAAAAGCAAAGAAT
>RJWT010018419.1:0-18870 GCA_004365215.1 Cuniculus paca
AAGAATAAAACAAAACAGTGAGAACATTATTAGACTTTAAAAACAAGACAGAAAAAAAAAAACTCCATATTTGCCATATTGCATGCCATTATCCTTCCTATACATGCTCAGACTCAACCCCATGCCTGTAAATTCAACCTAACAATACAATCCTTCAGGTGCTTTTTGTACCTCAATTGCTATTAGCTCAGGTTGACCTCCAAACCAGCTGGTGGCTTATGGGGTGACAGGGTTTGGTGATTTTCAGACTGCATGCTGGTAGGCTTACAGGAGACACTGACTTTTTTCTCTTCCTGGGTCCCACACAGTCGGCGTAGCTTATCAGAAAGGCTGGCTAGTTGGATCCTTGATCGGCTCCTCCCAGTCCCAGCATGGCTGATTCTTGGGAGTTTCTGGCTTTTCCCTGTCTCCCTGGGTCCTGCACGATCTGCACGGCTTACCAGGAAGGCTGGCTAGTTGTATCCTTGATGGGCTCCTCCTGGTCCCAGCATGGCTGACTCTAGGGAGTTTCTTTTATTAACATTATTTGCCATAGCTTTGATGTTTTTAAATTCATGGTTTATTTGTGAGAATATATTCTTGGCTTGATTATGGTGATTTCTTATTTTTAACATTCTTTTACAAAGATATTTGAACTTTATTACAACAAATTTATATCAATTTCTTTTAAGTAATATTTTTATAACCATGAGAAGCATGTGTCTATAACCTTATTTTGAAAGTGCTGATAATAATTACATTTATTATATCCTCTGCTTGCAGTTATTCTTAAGAATCAAATTGTATTTAATTTTCATTATATATATAATTTTTTTTTTTGTCTTATTGAGACAGGCTTTCACTATGCAATTCAGGCCAGCCTTGAACTGTCTGTGTAGCATAGGCTGGCTTTGAAATCGCATCGATCCTCCTACCTCAGCCAGAGTGCTGGAATTACAGACGTGGGTCACCATACCCGGATCAGGTGCTATAATGATTTTAAAGCATATGATTTTACTTATTTATTTATTTATTTATTTATTTATTTTTTGGTGCCAGGGATCGAACTTACAACCTCATTCTTGCCAGGCAGGCGCTTATGCCACTGAACTAAATCCCTGGCCCCAAGGACATGATTTTAAAGCAGATTTTTTGTGCATGCATGGTGGTGCATACCTGTAATCCCAGCACTCTGGGAGACTGACATAGGATTGAAACTTCAAGCCCAGTTTGGGCAACTCACTAATTTAGCGAGACCCTGTCTCAAAATTTAAAAACAAATGTAAAGAGCAATCTTTGTAATATTACACTTTATTTTCACAGAGCCTTTTGGTTTAGAAAGGCATTTTGTATCTTTCATAATCATGTCAAAGACAAGGACCTGTAATGGGAGTGTAAATAGCTCATTGGACTACATATTAGTATCAACCAAAGAAAAATATTTCTAATGTTAAGCGATTACACCATGGACCTCAGTGTTTGATATGTTTACACAAATGCTTTCAGCAATTATTTGGATTTTGGATGCTGTTATAAAAAACATATTTATCAAATATATAGATGGGATGGAATTTGGAGGGATCTTTAGTATGTTGAACAGTTGGGATTCAAAAGTTGAAAGAGTATTGAAAAGAATACTAAAAGTAATAAAAATGAATTTAATGGAAGAAGAGATAAAAGATTTTAATTAATTGTTTGAAAACATCTTTGCTTTTAGACAATGGGGTACTCGAGTTCACAATAGTGTCTGCAAAAGTATTGGAGATTTTAATACCAAGTTTTTTTTAGAAGTATCAGAGTACTTTTACAAATAACAGTATAATATAATAGACTTAGTAGACTTAGACATCTGTTGCACTAACTATGCTATTCACAGTATATTCAGATAGGACTGCTTTAAGTTCTAAGCGTGCTTTGAGATGGAAATTCATACATTAGGAATTTCCAAAGTGGGATAGAAAAGTGAGATTGAAAAACCATGTTAAACAGAGAATCATTGAAAGAAATGAAAAATCTTTGACCTGGAAAGATAAGATATAAGGAATAAATATAATAATCTTTTAGAATATGAAAATCTATGTATACAAATGGAATTCGATTTACTTGGCGTAACTCTAGAGGACAGTAGGTGGAAATTACATAGATGTTTAATAGAAAGAAGACTTTCCAAGGCACAAAAACTCCCAAGAGGAAATGAATGCTTCATGAGATGATCAGCTTTTGTCAATAGAGATGTTATAGATGGTATTGAATGATGACCCAGCCAAACATGTTATAGAAAAGATCTCTGCATTAGCAAAAAAGTTAAGCCAGTCTCCTGCTAATGATTCTTTAGTTTAAAGGACTGGCATTTTGTCAAATAGTTACTGAAGCCTACTCTATGCAAAGGTTTACGTGCCACAATTTACATTCAGGAACACCTATCCTTGAGGAATTTTCATTCTGCAGGGAGGAGAACAATATAGAATTAAAGAGATAAATGAGATAATTTTAGGTCTTGACAGAAGAATCAGAAAAGGTCTATAAGGAGATTCTTGAGCTGTGATGCCTAAATATTGAGAAGCCAGCCAGAAGAGACAAGGGAGTATATTACGGGTATAGGAGATTGGGAGCCAAGGCAATGAAATGAGACCAGTAGGTTTTCAAAACAAAATTAATGCCTGTGTAGGTAAAATAAGAAAAAGTAACATCAAAAGAATGAAGTCAGAAAGGTCGGTAGGAGCCAGATCACACTGGACTTGTGAGCCAAATCAGGAGTTTAAATTTTATTCTATATTATAATTGTATTCAATAGAAGGCAAAGGATACATGAGGTATTGGCATGATTTGTTTTTAAAAGATGCTGCAATTTGCTGTATAAGAAATTGTTTACCAGTGTGGGAAAAGTAGTTCACAGGAGAAACTTGGATGATAAAATTGAGGTAGAATAAATGAGAATGATCCAGAGATACTTATGTTTTCAGGTTATATTTTTGGAGGCAGAAGAACTAGGACTTGATAGTTTTAACCTATTGGATTTTAACCTAACATTAACACCATTGTTTCTTGAAACACATTAGAAAAGTGTTTCTTTCGGTTTTCCTAACTCTTTGGCTCTTTATCACCCCACCTATGGTCTTGTCTTTCTTACCTCTGAATTTTGAAATGCTTCCAGTCTCTTAAATTTTTATTGTGTAGCATCATTTTCGAATCTCACGGCATTAAATAGTATCAGTTAGCTCATTACTCAAATTTGTATCTCCAGTCTAGACTGCTCTTAAAACACCTGTCTACTTGACATTTCCTCTTCAGTGTCTGTGTCTAAAATGAGCTTGTGATTGTCCCTTGATCCTCTATCTCAGTAAATGGCTTCTCAATTTTTTGAGTGGGTCAGACCAAAACTGTTGGAGTCGTTTTCGACTTTTCCCCTTCATATAATATCCAGACTAAATAGGACTTCAGGTCCATGCTAACAGCAAATCTCGTCAACCTCCCTTGCGTAGTACTTTTGGATTCAGCCACCTCTTCTCATCGGTCCAACTCAGTGTTTCCCACTTTTATTACTGTAGCATTTTCTTAAGTGCTTTCCTTGTTTTCCATTTTGCACACTCCACCCTCTTGATCATTTCTTAGCACAGAATTCAAAGTTAAAGTGAGATGGATTATGTCATTACTGTGCCTAAAATCCTCCCATTGGTGTTACTTTACAGAAGAAAAACCAGAGCCCACAATGTTCTGAATGACCACCCCCCTACCTCTTTGACCTCACCACCTCCAGCAAGATACTGTACTTCAGCTTTGCTGTTCTTGCTATTTCTCATGCAAACTCTAGGCACCACCCAGCCTTAGGACATTGAAATTTGCAATTTTCTTCTTTCGAAAATGCTCTTCTCCACAAAGTACATGACTTATCCCCTGACTACTTCACTTCTTGCTGATGTGCCACTGTCTCAGTAAGACTGTCTTGGTCACCTGATATAGAACTCTTAACTTCCTTCTCAAATTTCTGGCCCTTCTCTGTATTTTTCACTATTTAATATACTGTGTAATGTACTTATCTGAATTTATTGTCTACTTTCTCCTCCAAATAAAATCACCAATGGAGCTTTATTTGTTCTGGTGTTCCCAGCAGCCTCGATTACTTGCATATTTACTGAGCTCTCACCTTGAATTCTTGGCGTCATATATTTGCTTGAGCTCTCAATGTGTGTTGGGTGTTGTTCAAAGTGTGTTGTATGTTCCTGTAAGAACTATGTAGAGTATTTTATAATGAAATTAAGATCTGAGTTTAAGTAGATTGACCAAGATGTTAGCTTGTGTTAGAACTGGAATTCAAAACGTTGAGACTTAACTTCTTACTGTTTAATAAAGCCCTTTTCAATGTTGCCAGATGCTACAGACAAATTGTGTAGGGTGAGTTGTGGAAAGAGGCAGTCAGTTCAGTTAAGTGGTTGGGAAAGTGATAAGACCTTGAAATCTATTTTTAACAGAAAGAGCTTTTCATAGATATTAAAAATGTACTCAGGAACATTTTCTTTGTAGTTTCATTGCAGAGCATTTTAAATACTGGTTAGAAACATTTATGAGTAAACTTTTCTTTATAATACACTTAGACTACACTTTAAATATTTAAGATATATAACTTAAATAGCGTGTAATCTTTTCCCACTGATTTTTTAGAGTAAATAGTGAAAAAGAAAGTTTAAGCAATTTGTGCAATCAAGAGACTTCTAAGCTGGAAAAAAATTTTGCTTGCTCGTCACTTTATTCTCTATATTCCACTTTACTCGTGAAGAATAATTTCTCTACCTTTGGAATAGAACTGATGCTAGTAGTTTTCTCAGATCTAAGTGAAAAAAATAGTAAGTATGATGTTAAACTTGAAAATTTTTTGAAAGGCAGATTAGTCATGAAAGAGTATAAGAATGGTAATATGGACTTTCCTAAAACCTACCCATGTTAGATTTTAGGAAAGTAGATAAGTGTAAGACATAGTCATTGATCCATGTAGCAGGCATGTCTTTTAGAAATGTATTTCTTAGCATTTTCTATGCAAGTAGGAAATAAGCCAAATAAAGGGAATGTGTGTAATAGAATGCCTGCTTACTGTTATACGTGGTCTCCATTAAAATGAAAGCAAACTGATTTTGATCAGGAAAGATTTCAGTGCTCAAACAACAATTAAATGTGCAGGTTTATATTCTCATTTTTTATGTATTTTTTTCATTTTAAACTATACTAAACAAATTAAATTACTTATAAATTGTAGTGATTAACATAATTCTTAATATAAAATTTCAAATTTTAAGATAAATTGAAAAGATTTTTTAACTTAATAAAATTTAATTTCATTTGTAATTTCTTGTGAATTTAAATATTTAGTTTATGAAAAATTCTACCTAATTCCATTTTACCAGTCAAGATATACTTGATTATGACCCTAGAATAACCAATTCCCAAATCTTGGTGGTTTGGAAGTACATCTCTTCTCATATTTCATGTCCATGATGAATTTATAGGGGCTCTGGTCTCAATCTTGGTCACTTGGAAATGTAAGCCCATTTTTCTGAATGTGGTTCTCACTACAGCAGGGAGAAAGCAGACTGGAGAGCCTTTCTTAAAATGCTATGGTCTTGAAATGATCCATGCTTCTTTCCTTTACAAGTCCTCAACCAACTGAAAGTATCTGTCAATGAATTATAGTCCTCCCCTACTCCACAAAGGAGAGAGAACCTGACCTCTTCCATACCTGCTGAACTTTCTAGTTTGATTACAAGAAATCCTTGGAGAATAATTAATGTTCTCATATTTTTCTTATGGAGAAACTGAGAAAAAGAAAAGGTCAGTGTCTTACACAGAGTTATGGTGAGCTTGTTAGTAGTAGTACAGATATAAGAATACAGATTTCTAAGCTTCTAGACTAGTTCATTATGAGATATGTATATTTCCTGTAATTTATATATTATATAAAGGCGGGATCATCATTATACTCTTTTTTTTCAGTATTTTATTAAATATATAATGGTTGTGCTGGTACAGATATGTAAAGACACATAAGAACATTGTGAAGTAATTATAGAAACTTCTCATTTGGCAGTTTTGTGAAAGTAAAATTACCAACAGTGATTTATTATACACTTGTGATAAAACTAGTCTTCTTTCCAGCGAGAGGAAATTTAATGTTAAAGTCAGTTGGCTTAACGATTTGTCTTGAATAGCTTCCTACTGTTTTTTTATTTGGTTTAGTGTTATCACATCCTTATTTATGTACTTTTTCTGGCATTACCACACTGATTTTGAAAGTAGGTTCTTTCCCAAAGTGTTTAAGTTTTTATTACACTCACCTTTTATTAACTTTACCAAAAAATGATTTTTATTTCAAATTAATACATAGACACAGTTTAAGAAGTCAAGTCATTTCAAGCTTAGAAATATATATATCTGCCCCCTGACTGCTCTACCATACCCATTTCCAGTTCCCTTCTCTCAGGTAGTCATTTCAGCTCCTCAGCTATATGTTGCTTTTAAGCTCCCTGTGTCTAGATAACTTGCTTATGTGGTTTCTGCTTCTTCACTTTTATATACTATACTAAATTTCTGCTACAAAAGATGTGGATTTGAATTCTTCTTATACTTCTCTCATTTTTCACCTCTCAGTATAGTTGGACAACAGTCAGTATTCTATGCTTACATCCTTATGGCTACCCAAATGTTATTTACATCTGGGTCATATAAAGTACTATGATTATAATTCCTTTTTCAAATAATTTTTCTATTGCTTTTAGGTCTTTTCAATGGAAGGAAATGGAAAATGCATGTTTTTGTTTTATGAAAACTTGTTACTGGCTTTTTTACACACATATACAGAAATTACTCAGAACACAAATGGATAGTTTGGTGATTTTTCACAAAGTGAATACATGAACCACCACATAGGCCAAGAAACATTCAACTTTTAAATTTTTCTGCAAATTATTAATTACCTATGTTTTCCATTTGCTTAATTTTGTATATGTGTATTACTAAGTCATTCTAAAACTAACCAAACAGAAAATGTCTTCTTGATATTTAAATATAGCTGATATTTTTAATATTTCATCTTATTATATCACCTTTTGATGCATCTTTCCTGGAACCCTCCAGTATGAGCTGAAGAGCCTCCCACCATCCACCCATCCATCTATCTTTCTTTCTTTCTTTCTTTCTTTCTTTCTTTCTTTCTTTCTTTCTTTCTTTCTTTCTTTTCTTTTCTTTTCTTTTCTTTTCTTTTCTTTTCTTTTCTTTTCTTTTCTTTTTCTTTCTTTCTTTCTTTCTCTTTCTTTCTTTCTTTCTTTCTCTCTTTCTTTCTCTCTTTCTCTCTTTCTCTCTTTCTTTCTCTTTCTTTCTTTCTTTCTTTCTTTCTTTCTTTCTTTCTTTCTTTCTTTCTAATATAGTAGCTCCTTCTGATACTGATTCCTCCTCATTTTTGGTTCATGCCCTTTATTTAGTAATATACCATAGCTTCTTTTCAAGGTATAAATATTATAACCCGCATTTCTGAAATGTTTTTATTCTTTATTTATACCCAACTAATATATTACCTGGGGATATAATTCTCACTTGGAAAGTACATTCTTACAAAAATTTGAAAGTTTTACTATGTTGTCTTTTCCCTTTCTCTGTTGCTCTTGAGAAATCTGCTATCTGTTTCCTGATATTTTGTATAAGATCTGTTTTTATAGTCCCTTTTCAGGAAACTCTTGGCCTTTCCTCTTTATTCCTGGTGTTCTGAAATTTCTCAATAATGTGACCTTGGGTAAGTTTTTTCTTTCCTTTTTTTTTTTTCATCCTCTTAATATTTACCGCATCTTTTTAATCTGCAAACTCATTTATTTTATATTTTTTCAGTTTCGTTTTTCCAGTGTAATTTAGTTTTAATTCCTACTCTTCATTTTTGGCTGAGTGTGTTCCCTTTTCATATTGGCTACATGAAAGTTTTCCTTTCTTTAAAGTTTAATGAAACAGAGTGAAAAATTTGTCTTTTCTTTTTTAACTTAAGGTTGTATCCAAGGAAACATTTCTACATCTATGCATCTTGATTAAGTTATAGTTGATTATCTTTGTAGAGTTTAGAATGTTCCTGCGATGTAGATAATTTAGAATGTTCCTGCGATGTAGAAACAGAAAATGTAGGCATTCAAGTGCACTTGCATGGTGTATTTAAATTTCATTTTCTAAAATTTTTAGAGTCATAACTCTACACACAATTATTTCTAGTTTAATTCATCTTATATCTTCAGTTATACTAGAAGGTTAGGCAAAGTGAACCATTCAAGCATCTATATTAGAATTTAAAAGTTGGAAGAGACAGTTCATATAGGCATAAATATGAAGCTTATATTTGTGAAATCATGTAATTCCTTAGGTGAAATTGTTGAGATCACTGTTTTATGCAATCTTTTCTGTACTTCAAATTTTTTTTCTTAAGGTTGGAAGTGTTCTATCTGAATATGAATCATCTTTCAGTAAAGTAGCTTACTAATGACTTTACAGTCTTAAATTCTGTTAGGTATACTGGATTATATTTTTGAGCTTAAAATTAATACTTGAAAAAAAAAAAGAACAGTAATCGGGACATACCATAGTCAACTTTGATACTTTGTTCTAGGAAGTAGGAAAGTAAACTTGTATGACTCTAAAACTTTCTCCACCCTGTTACAGACGGTGTAAATTCATAGGTACAGAAACAAATAAAAATTACGTAGTGCTTTAAGAACTGTGCTATGGCACAGATACTTAATATGCTTACAGATTTTTTAAGTAAGCAGTTTCTTTCTACACTCACTGTATTTCTTAAATAATTTTAAAAAATACAGTGTTTTACACCAAACATGAAATGTTTTCTTTCGCATGTGAAGACAGCTTGCAATAGTTGTCTAGTTCAGGGTTAAAACAGTAGATTTTAATGAAATATGAACTTTTTGGCTACTTAAATGAGCACAAAATAGTCATTTCAAAAAGTGGATGAAAAATTATTGCAGATTGCATATATTATCGTAAGTTTTAATCACCTGACATTATTCTTAGTCTTTAAGTGCTTTTTTCCCCTGTTTTTAGTGTTGTTATATTAACTTGCTTAATTTAATAGTAGTAAAATAATTTTATGACTCATGTACTTTTTAAACTTTCAATTATCTATTTCAGGTAACTTGCACATAAATTACTCTATTAAATTTAAGAGTGAGTAGCTTTAAAGATGGCATATTCTAGGTGTTATGTGACCAGCTTTCAAGTCTACCCTTAAAATATCTGAACGAGTCACTATTAGTTGTATTTCAAATGAGGTATTCGTTAAATCCTAACATGGTAGCAATTATAAGATAGTATTCAACCTACTTTAGAGTGCAGTTCAATAACACTGACTTAGACATTATATTGATTTAGTAGTTTGAAAATTTTTTAAATTTTGTGATTTACGTACTTTCAGTATACTGTTGAAACTTTTAAAGGGGGACTGAGTACTTTGATAATCCATGCTAGTCATTTTACAACAGGATTATTTTCTAATTTCTTCATTAGTTTTAGAAGATTCTGGGAAACAGCAATAGAAATTAATTAAAACTGTATGAAATTACCTCAACTTTAAAGATTATACATATATGTGGATTTTAGGCATAACCTGACTTACTGATATTTCCAAAATGATAAATCACATTTTAAATACTTTAAAAAATTATTTCTTCTAAAGTCCTATTCAGTTTCTTAGTAATATCTATGAACAGAGCAGTCACCAGTGGCCCTGTCCACGTCCGAGCAAAATAGGTAAATTTAACTATCTGTTTAGATATATTTAAATGCTACGATAAAGCCGGATTTTGTCTATGGATGTCTCAAATTAAGAAGTAGAAAAATATAGTTTATTTACCTTTCTGTCTTGTTCCTTTGTTGTTTTTCCACTGCGGTGTTGGAGTCCTGCCTCTGAGAGAAAATCTGAGTATCATCTACTGTAATGTTTGATCAAATTATGTAAATCTCTGCCTTATACGTCACAGGCTAATTTCTGTATGGTCCTCATGTAGTTAATTGAAATCCAGATAATAAAGTCAAGTAAGTTGGAGATAAAGTTGTGCTTTTGCTGTTAATATCATATGAGAAGAACAGATTGCTTACTTCACACCTGGAGAATCTGGTTCTGCCAGTTAAACGCCTATTCTTTAGATTAAAGGAAAATTTTCATTGGAGCTAGTTCAGTAGCAGGAAGTCCTTGTTAAACTGCCCACATAAAGTATTTTGCACATATAGTCCAGCCCTGCAGTACCTGTGAAGTAATCCAAATAAGCTTGTATTTTAATAAAGGTTACTTTCCTTTCTTTAGATGTGAAAAACTGCTAAAAACACAGAACAGGAATAAATTGTAGTGGGAAGAAGCTTAGTGTAAAGGCTTTTACTCCGTTTACTTTAAGATGATTGAATTCTATCCTGTTTTAGGAAATCCCACAAGGACCTAGCTCTTGAAAATCGTAGAATTTCAGAGGTAAAACAGCTGGGTTCATGTCTCTAACCTTCCACCCTACTTTTCTTTTTAATATACTGCTATTTTTACTTTAAAATAAGTTTCTTATGTAGTTTTAGTGTAGAATAACTAAAAGTTGTACAGCAGTATTAAGCTATACCAGTGTAATAATTCAAACAATATTTCCAGGAGGAAGTATTTATAAGAAAGTTACATGTGAAAATTTCTCTCATACCACTTAAGTTTCTAAACCATGAACATTGTTATAATGACTCACAAAATAATATTTGAAATTAGTCTTTGATTTAGAAGCTGTACTTCCTGGGATGTGTTCCCCAAGTAAGAAAGGATTCAACAGCACTCTTAAGTAAAAACAAAACAGTAGAAACACAAAAGTCTTTCAGTGTAGAAGTGGCTCAATAAATAATAGAATAGCCATATAATAGAACATTTTGTAATTGCATACTGAAGATTTATTTGCCCTGTTTCAGAATTTACTCTGCCATTAAAAAATGCATGCTGCAAAAGAAGTTTATACACTATGCTACCTGTTCTACATACTGATACATCCCAGTTATTCCCAGTGAAATCTGTGGTATCCAAATTGAGGTTTTCCTTATTTGGAAGTACTACTTCTCCCATATACTTACTCAAAACACTATTTCCCCCCAAATACTTGTTAATATCTTCTAAAAGAATATGAAGATGAAAAAAATTAATAAAAATAATTACTTATAGATGGGAAAGAATAGAGGAGAAGGGATAGAGATGGGCATTGGCTCTTTGCCATTGTACCTTGTTTTTATAATTTTGAATTTGGAACCATATAAATGTTTTAAAAACTAAATTTAAGATACAAATTGTCTTTTAGTTATTTTATTTTGTTTTGTTTTGTTTTTGGTACCAGAAATCGAACTCATGACCTTGTACGAGCTATGTCCCTGACCCCAAACTATCGTTTGTAAAAACAAAAGCACCCCAAGACAAATGAATTCAGCTGTATATGTTGGTGGCAGTCTCACTACACAGAGAAGGATTATATCAACTAATTTGTTTTATTCTTTCTTTATTTATTGTGTGTATGTGTGTGTTGCTGGATTTTGAACCTAGGGTCTTATGCATGTTAAGCAAGACCCTACCATTGAGCTATACCTGCAACCCCTCAAGTAATTTTATGTCTCAGTATTTGGTTCATCTCTAATTGGATGTATCTTTGGAAAATAACCCCTAACAGATCCTACCTCCATTTAGTATGTCATATTTTAGTAATCATATTGATATCATTCTGTTGAAACATATATATATATATATAATCAGGATAGAGCAAGCAATTAATGTCAGTGTTATTAAAACTATACTTGTCAGCATAAAGAGAGATACAAATGAAATCTAAGAAGATAAGTAAAAACTTAGTAATATGTGATTTGAAATGAGAAAAATCATTATGAACTCATGAATTAGTTTTTTTCTTTTTTTTTGTAAAAAAGAAAAAGAAAGAAAAAAGCTTTTCCTACCTGTGTACTCTGAAAAGACTGGGAAGCAATGATAAGTCAGTAGCAATGAACGTCATTAGTGTCCACATTGTGTCTTAAAAAAATACCACTGATTAAAAAAATACCAGAGATTCTTAGGGAAATAGGTAATTCCAGGTCTTAAACATTGCTTCACATTAGGAAGCAAAGAAATTATTAACAGCTGTTGAAATTCTACAAAAAAGGAGCCTGGAGCCCACCTGAAGAGGCCTCTGTGTCCACCAATGTGCAGCGTTGGGCCTTAACAGGAACAATAACTGCAATAAATTGAACTACATCAAATACATTTTAGAAAATCAATTTGTAGGGCCCGGGATCTAGCTCAGCAGCCTAAGCGCCTGCCTGGCCAAGCGCAAGGTTGTGAGTTCAATCCCCAGTGCCACCCAAAAAAAAAAAAAAAATCAATTTGTAATGATGCCCCCTAAAAGAATATTTTAAAAAGATGATAAAGCAACTTTTATCAATCTGGGAGGTGGCTTGGACACCAATTAATTATTATGAAAATCAGAGAATAAAGCCAAAAGATCAAATATTTACCTTAATTTAACTGTGACTTGTTTTTAACTAAGAGTCACCAAATAATTGATGGAAGCTAATTTTTTTTTACAAAAATTCTGCTATTAAATGCAGAAGGAATATAGAATTAGTTTTATGAAATTATGAAATAATTGGATTAAGCAAACTTCATCATTTATTGTTAAAATCATTAAGTGAAAGATTAAGAGCCGGGGATATAGTTCAGTGGCACAGCACCTGCCTGGCAAGCATGAGGTCATGAGTTCAATTCCCCATACCAAAAAAAAAAAAAAAAGATTAAGGAACTCATTTTGAGTGGATCATACCCACTCAAATCGACTGATAAATTTTATTATCACTAAAATGTCATATAATATAAAAATGATGTTTGATACCTTCTAATTACCAGCAACCTTATTAATTATGTTGCCAAATTATTTCAGCCTGAAACTCCTCTAGCTTCCATACCTAATTATCAGATATAGGAAATACAGGATATGTACATTAATGACCTCATGAAGAAGACATTAGCCAAATCCTAAACATGTGAATTTCTACAAAAAAGTGATTTGTTTTCTTTTAAAAATAAATGCTGTGGAAGAAAAAGAGATGTTATTGAAGTTGGGAGAGGGTAGGCATTACAGACTTTAAAAGACTTAGGAGTGATAAATTTTAATTGCATTTAGTTTGGATCTGACTGTGAATATAATACTTTTAAAATGATATTGAGGAATATTAAGTACTTTGAATAATATTAAAGGCTTTTTATTGATTTTATTAGGTGTGATAATGTGGAGATGTTTTGTAGTTTTAAAATTTTTTGGTGAAATAATATAGCCAAAGGTGAATAGATCCACAAAAATCACACAATACTGTTACTATTTAAAGGTATGTGGCAGTGATTCATTAGATTTATTATTCTGTGTATTTATGGAAAACTATATTTTTGTCTAAAGCTCTAACAAACCCTGACCACAGACTGTATAGTTATAGTATCAACAGGAATTAGTTCAAAAATGCTTCATAAATACCAATATTTATAGATGTTCAAATTCTTAATGTAAAATAGGAAGATTACTATATAAACTATCTGAGGCCAGGGATATAGCTCAGTGGCACAGTATTTGCCTGGCAAACACGAGGTTGTAAGTTTGATTCCCGGTGCCCCCCCCAAAAAAAGTCAAGAATCTATATAACTTATCCACATCTGTATACTTTAAATTAGATTGCTTATAATACTTAATACAATGTAAATGTTATATAGGTAGTTCTTAAACAGTTCTGTATTATTTAAGGAATAATGACAAGAAGGAAAGTCTCTATACAGTCAGTACAGTGTTTTAGCTTTTTTTCCAAACACTTCCTCTCTGAGGTTGGTTGAATTCATGTGTTCAGCACCCATGAATACAGATGGTCAATTATATTTTATTAAACTTTTTGACCTCTGCCATCTAATAGGCAAATAGTGGTAATCATGACAATTTCTATTATCTCTAGAAGTTTTTCATTTGATTCCCCAGTTTGCATCTAAATGAGTGTTTTTATATGTGAACTGCACATGAAGTGTGTGTGTTCAATGTTGTGTGTCAGGTAAATTAGAAGTAGCCATGAATTTTCAATAAATTGCACATTTACATGGACACATTCACACATTAGAAATATAGATGAACTCAAATATAGAGTGAATAATTGACATTTAAAAATGATATGATTTATATTTGAATAAGATAATTATGTGAAATGAGGATATTTACATCATGATGCAGTTTATTTTAAGAAATAAAGGCATAATGTGTTTTTTTGGGGGGGCCATGGAAAATAGACCATTTTTTTCCGCTTGTTCCTTTTTTGGGGGCTGTTGGTCTGTTGTTTGTGTTTTCTTGACACTTCTTGATTTTGCTTTTATAGGCCAGTTCTTATGAACTTTATTTTATAATAATAAATAAGGAACAATGATAATACTACAATGCTTTTTAAATCTAGTTCTATAATCAGCAGATTTGAAACTATTGAATAGAAGAACATAGTCAAAACTAATAGGAAACAGACAGATAGACCTTTTGCAAGTGAGAAGGGACCAAGAGATAGAGATGGGAGTGGGTGGGTAGGAAAGAAAATAAAAAGAATTAAGACATGTTATTCACAATGCCAAAATGAGTATTTTGTGTTTTTTTTTTTTCCTCTTTGAACAAGGTGCTAAGGATCCAATCCAGGGCCTTATGCATGCTAGGCAAGTGCTATACCACTGAGCTATAGCTCCAGCCCCATCCCATGATGATTTAAACCATTAATTAAAAAATATTTTTAAGATGTCAACTGAGTATTATAATGAAACCACTTTGTTTTTGTAGGTTGGCAAATAAACAGGACAAAGAAGGGGCTTTAGGAGAAGCTGATGTGATTGAATGTCTATCTTTAGAAAAATTGGTTAATGAGCACAAGTGCCTGTGTCAGATAGTGAGTATTGTTTTCTTTTCTGCTTTTTACAGATATATTTAGTATAACTTAGCTTTTATAAAGGTGATAAGCAGTTAAAGAACAATCTTTTTACATAGGAAATCATGCTGTTACTATTCTATTGGTATTAGTTATGTTGTAATGTTTTCTATTTAGTTGTCACTGACTTCCATAAGCTATCCTTCATGATTGCATTGCTTTTTGTAAAGTACATCTATCAAAATGTTTATAAATTTTTTAAATGGTAAAGAAAAAGTAGAAGTATAAGACTTATATTCAGAAATTCATAATGAATTTTGAAAAATTGTATCAGGAGAATTGTCATACCATCTTAAGAAAGATGGATGGATTTAATTCTAGTTTTGTAAAATTATTATTAAGTTGTGAATTTTATGGATGTTTACTGCTATAAATTCATTGGTTAAGAAATTAAAACTTACTGATATTCTTAATAAGAAGATGTATTTTTCTCATGGTAATTCTATTTTGTCTTCCAATATTATGAATGGTTTAAAATTATAACATAGCTATCAACTTCTTGTGTCATAATAGTGAGTCTTGTAGCTTACAGATACCATATGTAAAATTATTCAATTTCTTTGTGGTAGTGTGATGTGTTTATAAGTAAGCAGATGCTTCATATAAATGTTTACTTCTGATTTGCTGATAATTATTCTTAATGGTTTATGAATGTAGGTATGTGTGGAGATCTTTCAGTTTTAACAACTTAGAATCACATAAATGTCTGTTGTAGGAACCTTGTTCGGCGGTCTTGGGGTATGGAAAGAAAATTGACAAATCTATTAAAAAGGGCCTTTACTGGCTACTACATATCATTGCAAGAGACTTTGATACCTTAAATGAAAGGATCCAAAGGGACACAACTGAACAACGAGCACTTGAGGAACAGGAGAAACGAGAAAGAGCTGAACGAGTGCGAAAATTACGAGAAGATAGGTAAATAGCCTGATTTTATACCACAGTATGTTTGAAGAGTAAAAACACATGGCAATTTTATGAATTCTTTGCTACTTTTGTTTATTCGGTCTGCCTGTTCTATTCAGTTTTGTCTCCTTTTGTATGAAGGAGGATACTAAGTTGACTATTTTATGGATCTTTGTACATGCTTAGGTGATAAATTTTAACTTTCCTGGTGGTATTATACTAGTTAAATATACTCTTTATGTAGTCATTATTCCCCAGAGTTTCAAAATTTTATCTCTTACATCTTAGGAGTACTTTTAGAGCAGCGGTTCTTAATGTACAGAGAGATTTTTGCCTTTCAGGAAACATGTGGGAATGTCTGAAAACATTTTTAATTGTCACAACTGGGAGGAGGGAAAGGTGATACTGACACCTATTGTGCAGAGGCCAGGGATCTGCTAAACATTTCACAATGTTCAGGGCAGTCTTCCCCACCAAGAATTATAAGGCTCAAAATTTCAGAGGTATGGAGCCTAAGAAACCTTTCGTTAGTCTCAGCAAGGATAGAAGATAAGATGTTAAAAGGCAAATTAACCGAGAAAAATCTGATCTTCAGTACTGTCAGAAAGTAGACCATATTATTACCATTTCAAGTTATGAAAATATATATCTTAAGTTATTATTGAAATATGCTTTGAGAAACAAAACATTTAAATTAAATTCACCAAACTATACTTTTGAAGATTGCTTAAATTCTACTTCAGAATCATATATAATTTTAGTAATGCAAGAAAGGGCTATGATTTAAATATAAGTTGAATTTAGTGTGGAAGAGGGAGGAAAAGGAGGAAAAATGATAAAGATTTTTAAGTGAGTTCCTGTAAGATCCAGAGTTTCCTTCCATCAGCCTAAGCAGTATTGGCTTTTCATACGGTTTAATACAGCTGCAGCCCTGTAAGCAAAAACTCACTACTCCTGAGCTTTTGTGAGGCAGCCCCCTTACACTGTGGAGGAAGTCCTCTGGCAGTGTTGTTCTTTTAACTGAGAGAATTCTTAAGGAAAGAAATATTTGTAAAAATAACTCTCTTGCACTCTCCTGAAGTGCTTGATAATGTGAGCATGCCACTCATCTAGGTCTTCATCATACCAAAGAAAGAAGAGAATGAGTGGTCTTGAGGCAGCTGCTGGCATGTGGTTTTAGTTATTGTGAGAATCTTTGGTTTTATATCCTAGTGTATATTTTCATGGTATAGTGCTCATTACAAGCAGTCATGTATGTAAAATAACCTTATTTATAAAAATCATATATAGGGTCACTGTTTTGTGAAAATCCTTTTACCTTTTCTCCATGAAGAAAACAAAAACATGGGACTGTGTGTGTAGACAGCGGTGGAATATGTGGCCAGCATGTGTAAGGCAGAGAGAAGGGAGTGGGGGAGAGGGAGAGGAAGGGAGAGAGGGAGAAGAAGAGAGAGCGACAAAAGAAGAGGGAAGAAGAGAAGGGGAGGGAGGAGGAGACAGAGGAAAACAGGAATCGAATTGGATACAAGAAATGTAATGTAAGTTATTTTAAAAAAGCTTTTACCTACTCTGTATCATGGCAGGCATTTCTAATACTTGTTTTCCTCTCCTTTCTCCTTAGCCTGGCCACTGTGGTCTGAGACCACTCCTCTTTAAATTAAATGTCAATTAAACATCTATAACTAAACATCAGTTGGTACTTAGGACAGGTTACAGAGATTAGAAAACAATCTTTTTACTTTACTAAATTCAATCTAATTGGTCCTCACAATCATTTCTAATTTTTTTTGAAAAACAGTAAAGAACAATTTTGGCAACAAAATAGTGTATTAATACTATATACTGGAAATTGTTACTAATAAATGAGGAACATAAATAACAACGACTGTTCTGTTTTGTTTATTTATGAGTTCCCTCACATATTTTGCCTCATTTGATCTTTGAAACAGCTCAGTGAGGTATTTTTTTTCCATATTTATGGGGAAGCTGAGGCTCAACAATCCAGTCCAGTGTCATAGGAATAGTAAATTGTGACTCTAAACCTCGCCTTTCCGGATTCAGATTGAGAGGATATATATTTCCATGTTAGAACACAGTTAATAAATGTCATAGTTATGAACATTTGGATTGTTATACTACTAACCTAGTTGATAATCCCTAATACTCATTTTTCTGCCTTTGGCTACTGTTTTAGTAACTTACTCCTCATGTATTGGGCAACATTAACTATAGATCACAGAAATTTTAAATGAAAAAAAAATTGTAAATGATTGAGTAGTAACTAATATGGGAATATTTAATCTGAATGATATACAGCAATTTATTTTTATAACTTCTCATACTGTTAAACTAAGCTACAGTCTTTTGTTTTGTTTTGTTTTGTTTTTAAGACAGGGTCTTGCTGTATAGTTCACTCTGTCCCTAAACTCACTACGTAGCTCAGGCTGGCCTCAAACTTGCAACAATCCTCTTGCCTCAGCCTCCTGAGTGCTGGAGTTACAGGTGTGCACTACCACACCTGGCTTTAAGCAACAGTTTTTTAGTTAGCTTTCTAGTATATTATATACCTGGACAAAATATATCACTTTATAGTACTGCCTTATCATATACTTCCATAGAATAAATCTATAATGTCCCGCTGTTTTCTTTGTACTGTAAATAAGAAACATGTTCATGTATAAATAAGAACACAGGTTGAGTTAAAGAAATGTTTCTAAGTTGTATTAATAATTAAGACTTTTCTGCCGGGCGTGGTGGCTCACGCCTGTAATCCCAGCACTCGGGAGGCTGAGACAGGCGGATTGTTGTGAGTTTGAGACTAGCCTGGGCTACAAAGTGAGCTCAAGGCCAGCCTGAATGGCATAGTGAGACCCTGTCTCAAAAAACAGGGCTGGGGATCTAGCTCAGCGGTCTAAGTGCCTGCCCGGCAAGCGCAAGGTCATGAGTTCAATCCCCGGTGCCGCAAAAAAA
>RJWT010018420.1:0-18868 GCA_004365215.1 Cuniculus paca
TTTCGACTAGATTAAGGAATTCTGTACCTAAAAACCTAGTGGAGCACTGTCTGGGGACTGTCTGGGGGGGTGTCTCCAGGGGAGACGGCCTGTGATGCTGAGTGCACTAAGCAGGGAAATCTGCCTTTAGTGTGGCAGGCAATATCCAGCTTGCTCAGGGGCACAGGGACCACATGCAGAAGGCACCAAGATGGACTCGCTCTGCTGTTCAGGCAGAACGCCAGGCTTTCTAACTTCTGGATTCCAGAACTTATACCTGAGCAGCATCCTGGGTCCTCAGGCCTGTGACTCAGACTAAAAGATATACCACTGGCCTCCCTGGTTCTGCGGCCTTTGGACATAGACTGAGCCATGCTCGTAGGATCCCAGGACTCCAGCCTGAAGTGGCCCATCCTGGGACTTCTCCAACACCACAGTCATGTGAGTCAACTTTTCTAAGTCCCCTTTCACATGTCTATTTGCATCTCCAGAAAACCCTGACCCATACACCACTGTATTCAAATTGCAGCTTGATTCTCAACTCTCAGCACTTCTAGCTTGACTTTTCTGAACACATTCTAATAGATTACCATTTCCCTTACATATTAAGTTTATTGGCCATCTTCCCTGACTTCCCTGGAAGGCACTAGAAGGGAGTTAATCATCCCTTAATAAAAGGGATTTTGCTGGTGAGGTCACTAATATATGTCAAGTTCAAGAGAACATCTAGCCCATGTGAGCAATCAAATATTTGTGGAATGACTAAATACAGCAGTAAATTTAGGCTAAAACTGGGCGTTATACGTCACTATGATATATTAATATTTCATTTTACTCTTATTCAGTAACTCTACTTAAGAGTCTGGAAATAAGCTGGATGTGGTGTTATATGCTTGTAATACCAGCACTCTGGGAGGCTGAGGCAGGAATATCACAAGTTCAAGCCCAGACTGGGCAACTTAGCAAGACCCTATCTCAAAAATAAAAAAGCAGGGGGGGCCTCCGGATGTAGCTGAGTGAGAAGGTCCTGGGTTCCATCTCCAGTACCCCCCCCCCACAGTCTGGAAACACACACTATTTAATGATCTAATAATGGTAACACCATTTAGATAATCCTGAAAACACCTGAGCCCTGTGATCCTGGCTATGAGTGACAGGAGCACAGCACTTTACAGTTCAGTAAAACAGGGCACAGCACTGGCGGCCACGTCCACTCTGAGTCCCTCAAGTCCCCTTCACCATCAGGGAGAGGGCAGCCCTGCATGTACAGAGGAGCAGAGTGCTGCTGCCCGTTTCGTGGAGTTTTGTCACCCAAGACGGAAGTATCCGTGACACCGTTGGAAATGCATGGCCACCGACGTTTCCTAAGTATGAAAAGTAATTACTTTCTTTTCTAAATTTTGTCACTGATGCATAATACACTGCTGAAAAAAAATGATACTTACACGTCTTGAAATTCTTCTAGAGTTTTTTGTGGTGTAAACACATTTAACAAACTAATGATCTGAAAACAAAAAATTAATTATGCCTCAGTATGTCAGATGACTTTTTGATTTTAACAGTTAAGTCAAACATTAAAAAGTATTAAAACTAGAAAAAAAAATCACAGCAGAGCTCATTATTTATTATCGTTATGGCTTTTATCAAAACATTCTATTACATGGCATTTAAAAACAAGCATCAATTAAAAATAAGATGTACTTTTAATCAATCACTTTTATATGTCCCTATTAGATTATTACAGAATTTAAATGCAGTGTCTTTTTGGTTCTGAATGTAAAAGAATAAAAATTATGAGTCTAAAAACACTAATTAAAGTAATATGTTAAGTTTGAAAACTTGAATTTTGGGCCAGGGATTTAGCTTATCAGCATAAGTGCCTGCCTGGCAAGCTCAAGGTCATGAATTTGATCCCGGTACCAAAACAAACAAACAAATGACAAAACAAAACAAAACTTGAATATTATATATAAATTTCTGAAAAAGTTTAGAAATATGAAAGTTAAATTTGTACCTTTTGGTATTACTAGGATAAATTGCCTCGTAGCATTACAACATTTACTGAAAGAAGATTCAGAAAGTTGAGCAGGCTGCAGACCTCCTTCCTAGCCTTTATGGTTGTTAAAAAGGCTTGTTGCTTTGAGCATCAAACACATCCTCAGTCATTTCAAATGACCAGGGGAGATGACTGCTCACTGTATAGGACTGGGGTGACTGGCTATCAGGGAAGAAATTAGTGGTGCATACATACTGCAATCTTATGCCACGATAAGTGGAAAATGAAACAAAGTTTAACACCTAAAACATGAAACTATAAAACATTAGAATTGAGATAAATGTTTATAAAATTCTGGTATTGAAAAATCTTTTCTCAGCATGACAGAAAACTGTGGGTATTTGATTATATTAAAATAAAACCAAAAACATACAGAAGAAAATCAGTATGTCAAAAGCAACATAAATAATGTGAAATAAAAAAGGTTGATAAGGGCCGGGGATCTAGCCCAGCGGTCTAGGTGCCTGCCCAGCAAGTAGAAAGTTGTGAGTTCAATCCCTGGTGCCACAAAAAAAAAAAAAAGAAGAAAGGTTGATAGTTCTACTATATAAAAACTTCCAATAAATACATTAAAAAAAAGACCAACAGTTCAAAAGACAGACAGACCAATATCATGAAAACTAAATTCTCAATAATATAAAAATAAATGACTAATGAACGTATGGAAATTCAACTTCACAAATAGTAAGATACTATGTGTCATCCATCAGATTGGCAAAAAGAAAAGAAAGTCAGCAAAATGCAGTGTTGGGAGATTCTGAAGATATTCTCAGACATTTTTCATGAAAGTATAAAACTGACGGTCCTCCCTGAGGTCAATCTGTCTGCATACATTAAACCAGAAGCGTTCAGATTCTTTGCAGAATAAGAATTCACCTGGATAAACATGCAAATACTCATGTGTAAGGGTCTTCATTGCACCACGTTTATAATGGCAAAAGCTGGAAATAATCTATCCAACAAAAGGTAACTTGTTAAATTATTGTGCATCTGTATTATGCAGCCATTTAAAAATGGATTATATCTATGATCATTAAAGTATCCACCAAGAAAAAAGCAGGATGATCGATTTTGTTTATCTATACATGTACAATATGCATAAAAATGCTCACTGAAATGTTAATGTTTGTGATGTGAGTAGTGGGACTTAGGGACTTTAGCTTTCTTAAATATGCAGTTTAAATTTTTAAAAGTAATATTTTTATAACCTAAGAAATTTAAATACATAAAATAAAGCATGCATTGGAGAAATTAAACCAACTCAAACCACAGACTCAAAACAAATCCATCAATTTCATAATATCCCTATCTCAAAAAGACCCAGTGCAAATGTTTAAAAAAAGTGAGCCATACACAGTTTAGTTTAATTTTAAATCTTCCCTCTTCCAAAATGAGGCAGGGTTCTTGTGAGTTGATCTCCAAAACTTCTTCCAGATCTCACATTTTATGACACCCTTTTCACAAGGCTAGGTTATCTAAATTATGCTTAGAGACCACTAGTAGGACACATGGCATGCATGAGAAAAGCTTCATTTTCTAGAGACATATTATTAATTCTACTAAAAATTTAGTTGCATATTACCATGGAAATACCAAATACTGTTATCTTCAACATCATCTAATAACATGTATTTAATTAAAACTGAGATTTCTGTATGTATATAAGGCAAAAGCTATATATACAACATTTTCCCAAAAAGTATTTAGTTGTTTTTCCAGGTATTAGGTCAATCTTTGTACTCATTTTATGAAAACAAATGGTCACAGGATTAAATGAGCATTTCTACCTTAACTGAGTGACCTAAATTTCCCCGGAAGATGAAATTAATAATTTTATCACTGAATCAGGCATGGTGGCCCATGCCTGTAATCTCAGCAATCTGGGAGGCTGAGGTAAAATGATCACAGTTTGAGCCCAGTCTGGGCCGAGACCCTATCTCAAATTACAAAAGAATAAAATATAAAAAGGGGTGGGATGGCAAGTGTAAGGTCCTGAGTTCGATTCCTGGTGCAAAGAAAAAAAAGGGGGTTGAAGTGTGGATGTAGCTCAAGGTGAATGCCTTCAGTTCAATCCCCGGTACCACTAAACAAACAAGCAAATAAACAGTCACCGTTATCATTAGTTTATCCCAGGTCTCGACTCACTGTATGTACAAAGGCCCTGAAGATCATCACCTCATTAACATAAAAGAATACGAGGAAATTTGCATATAACTTACATTTTTATGATTGACACATTTTAAGAGGACAAGTTCGCGATAAGCTCTTTTTGCATGAGTTTGGTTTTGAAAAGGACGGCTTAGTTTCTTGACTGCAACATTAATTCCAAGGACTGTATCAAAAGCAGCACTATAATTAGGAAATACAATGAACAATCCATTAGAACGGTTTTGGAAAACAGCAACGGAGACTATGCAATAAATCTGCTATCTTTTTAAAAACGGACACAGCCAATCTCTGCTCGCTTCAGCGGAGGTGCAGAGCAGGGCAGGCTCGAGCGCCAAGTCCGAATTGACTCCACACGGAGGCGCAGCTGGCAAAGGGGCCCAGCGACTCCGCGGGTGCACTGGTACTGCCTCAGCTGAGATGATTATTTTCAGAACCAGGTAATTTAACACAGCACGTCAGACAGGAAGAATGAAACCGTCAGTTTGTTTGTTCGTTTATTTATTTAGCGGCACCGGGCATTGAACTCACAACCTCGCGCTTGCCAGGCAGGTGCTTAGGCTGCTGAGCTAAATCCCCAGCCCTTGCCTTTTTGAGACAGGGTCTCACTATGCCGTTCAAGTTGGCCTTGATCTCACTTTGTAGCCCAGGCCGGTCTCGAACTGACAACGATCCTCCTGTCTCAGCCTCCCCAGTGCTGGGATTACAGGCGTGCACCACCAGGCCCGGCTGAAACCGTCAGTTAAAAAAAAGTACAGAAACTGAAAACATTTATTGTCATTGCTGATTAAAACATGAATACATTTTGGGGTCAGAGAAGAAATGACTGAATTCATGAAAATAATCCAAAAAATTTAAGTTTATTGAATGTGTTTTTCCCAAGATGAAAAATTCTTAGCTTGAGGTAAATGCTCAAAATACAAAATCCCAAAGTAAGCAATTTTAACCCCTAAAGTAAGCAACGGCCTTTAAGAGGCTGTTAATACTACCTTTTACTGTGGTAAAACTAAAATCTAGAGCCTGTGTTTCCAGCATAAGATAAGATTTTCCCTCAGAAAATTTGGTATTCATTTTCCTCCAGAAAATAGACATAAAGAAATTGAGTAGCCTGACCACATATTTTCAGATTTCAAACTATCATTAACAGTATCATTAGTTTATCTTTTGACTACTACTCATCGAAGATTAAAAGCTACTAAAGACCACCTGAGAAGTAGGTATCATTTTAAAATATTGTGTCCATTTATTTATTCTGTAAGTTTATAACACTGGTTACACTTTTTCTTTTTTTTTTTTTTGAGATAGGGTCTCACTATGTAGTTCAGGCTGGCCCTGAACTTGCAGCAATCCTCCTGTCTCAGCCTCCTGAGTGCTGGGATTACAGGCATGCAACACCATACCTGGAAATTTTTTCTTATTAATAATGCTTTTTGGGGCCAGGGAGATAGCTCAGGGGCACAATACCTGCCTGGCAAGCACAAGGTCCTGAGTTCAATTCCCAGTACCAAAAAAAAAAAAAAAAAAAAAGGTTTTGGCTAAATGAGTCTAATTTAATTCAACAGTTTTTAAATTGAAGACTGCCCACCATAGTTTTCAGCAACGAATGATTAGAAATAGCACTTCTCAGGGCCAGGGATTTACCTCAGTGAGGTAAGCGCCTGCCTGGCAGGCGTGAGGTCATGAGTTCGATCCCCAGAACCAAAAACAAAAACAACAACAAAAAAAGTGAAAGAAATAGCACTTCTCATGATTGCCTTTTCTGTAATTTGGTTCAGACTATATACATACATATATATACATATGCTCATATGCAAATGTATCACTTATAATAATATTGAAGATAAATGTATTTGTGAAACAAATCATTAACATACATATACACATGCATATATTTGTACCTATATATTTCTAAGGTTCAACAGTTTGAAAATGGATACATCTTCTTGTTTCAAGTTTTTGTCCAAAACTTTATAAATAGAAAGGTGGTAAGACAAAGTTCAAGGGTTCTACTGTACATGGTAATTGTAGTTAACAACACTGTATTGTATTCTTAAAAATTGCTGAGAATCAATTTTGAGTACTCTCACCACAAAAAAGTGAGGGTAATGAGTATGTAAATTAACATTAGCTATCCAGAATGTATGTGTATACATACATACATATATATATTTATTTCAAAATAATACACAGTGCACGATAAACATATACTTTTCATTTGTTAGTGTATGTTTTGTCCAAAATGCACCAGATCTAAGCATCTAAGTGAACACATGCTTCCCCATTCCTGGTTCCAACTCCAGGAGTAATGCCTTTAATTATTCATGGTTTTGGTTCTTGTGATTACTTAACTCCAAAAAGTGTATTTGCAGCGTCACTTTTTCATTTGTCAACTTTAAAAATAACTATTTTCTCCCACAAATGAAAAATGAGGATTAGCTACTTACTTGAAATGCCCAGTACCACCCATGTTTGTTCTCATGTTATTTTAGGTTTTTTCTTTAGTTACTTTTGTAACTTTAAATAATAAGCCTAAACTCATTCGGTCAATTTTTAAAAGAACCTCTTGATTTCCCAGTATGAGGAATGAGACTATTATATGAGACTATGAGGCTAAAAAATGAGATTATTATATTCTATTTCCTTTTCCCACCATCTCTCTATCCTCCTCCTTTTTCTCCAAACTTCTATCTTAAATGGTCAAGCTTACTAACACATTTAGTCTTATATTTATAGAAAGCCTTCTGTGTTCCTCTTTAGGCTACGCCTAAAAACTGAAACCTAATACAAGGGTTCTGTACGGATCTGCACATGTAAATCTTTCTAGTTCACAGCTGGGATCACATCTCATTTTCTAAGACCTTGTGACCTTTGCTCCCACTCATACAAAAATTGAGAATGTTTTCAGAATGGGCTCTCTTTCCTTATATTCCATCAATTACTCAAACATCATGTCCTTTTAAATGTTTTCTATTTAGACCATGATTTTTTCTAGCTTTCTAACATTCCACAAATTTCTAATAAACATTCTTTTATTAAGAAAAATATATCCTTTTAAGCCTATCACCAGTGGTTATCTATTTTTTGGAATTCATCCCATTGTTTAAAAAGCCATTTTTCTTGGATCTTCTTTTAAAACCTGTTGCATAGCTACTGCCCTGGGATTTTTCATTGGCCTCTACTGTTCCTGAATTACACATTCCTTGTATTGTCTTTTTAAAATTTATTTTTATTTATTTAATTATTTATTTTTTGAGACAGGGTCTTGCCATGTAGTCCAGGATGGACTTGAACTGCTATGCAGCCCAGGTTGGCTTCAAACTCAAATTGATCCTTCTGCCTCAGCCTCCTGAGTGCTGAGATTACACATCTACCATGCCTGGCTGGACTTTCTAGTTGAACTACATCCTCAAAGATTTTCCCCAGAGAGTAAGTGGAAGATAAAAGATTTTACTCTGCCCTCAGCCTTGATTAAGAATTTGTCTTCTAAGTTGAAAATCAACTTTTTTCTCAGAACTTTAAGGGAATTGTTTCAATGACTTCCAGCTTTGAGTGTTGTTCGTAAGGTTTATACTTTTGATGTTCATTCCTGTGCTTGGTTTCCTCTTCCTTAACTCAATAACTTATCACAAAGAGGCATGTTCCTTTTAGCATCCCAAAGGTCCTCCCCTTACATCCTCTTCCAACTGCTACCCGCTTGTCCACCAAGGATAACTACTACTTATTATTACAATCATTATTTCCTTGCTCTCACCAGCTAAACATGTATCCTTATATGAAACCCCTATCATTTACCTTGCCTGGATTTTAAAATCTTCTGACTTCTTTCACACAACATTATATTCATGAGATGCAACTGTATTCTGTGTAGTTTTAATTCTTTCACTGTTATACTATCCCTTTGCATGACACAAAATGTTGATATTGTCACTGTTTTTAGTTTTCAAGTAATTGCAAAAAATAGTCATAAACATTCTTGTACATGACTCTGGGTGCTCTATGCACTCATTTTTGATGAACAGACAGCTAAGAGCAGGAGTGCATATACTATATTTTAGTAGGTAATACACAAAGCCTTTCCCAGAGCAATTCTGTCAAGTTCTAGGTCCACCAGCAGTGCAAGGAAACTTCACCACTGTGAGCTGTGTGTGCACGGCTCCATATCCTCACCAACACTTGATATTATGAACAGTTTAATTTTTAACCATTGCTGACTGTACAGCAGTATTTCATTATATAAGAAAATAACTTTAATTTGCATTTCCCTGATAAATAATGATAGTAAGCATACTTCCCTATGTTAATTAGTTATTTGTATGGCCTCTTTTTGTGGCAACTATTTTATATTTGGCTGTCTCTGATATTTTATTGATAGGAATTTTTTCTATCTTCTGAGTAAGAGACTTTTGTCTCTCATATACTCGTTCCTTGGTATTCATGGGAAACTGGACCCAGGACCTCCACAGACACTAAAACTCTTTATATAAAGTGATGCAGTGTTTGCATGTAACACATGCACATCTGCTCATACACTTTAAATCACCTTTACCCTTCTCATAATACCTAATACAATGCAAGTGACATGTAAATAGTTGTAGTAATGTACTATTAGGGACTGATAAAGAAAAGGTCTGTACATGTTTAGTACAGATGCAATTATTTTCTCTAAACATTTTTGACCTGCAGAATTCTGGGATATAAAAGGTGGACCACGTATCTTTTCACATTCTATGCTTGTCTTTTCAAGTTCTTGATGATTTTTTTAAACAGAAGTTCTTAATTTTAATACAAATACGTCAATGTTTTATTTTTTTAATATCTTATTTAAAGAAATCCTCAGGGCTGGGGATTTAGCTCAGCTGTGTAAGCACCTGCCTGGCAAGCGCAAGGTTGTGAGTTCAATCCCCAATACCCCCCCAATAAATAAATAAATAAACACTAAAAAAAATAAAGGAAAGAAAGAAATCGTCTACCTTAAAGGTCATGGAAAACATCCTTCTATATTATCTTAAAGTAGCTTTATTGTTTTGCCTTATACATTTCGAACAATTCAACTAGATTATTTGTTGCGTCAATGTGTACACTGGGTCAAACTTCACTGCTTTCCACGACTATGTTAAGTTCACTTAGTAAAAGACCACCCTTTCCTACTGCTCTGTGAGGCCACCACCATCATGGACCAGAAGCTCCTCTGTGTCAACTATGGTGGCACATATCTGCAGTCCCAATATCTGGGAGGCTAAGGCACGAAGATCACAAGTTCAAATTTAGCCTTCATAACTTAGCAACTTAGTGAGACCCTGACTCAAAAAAGAAAAAGAAAAGAAAAAAAGGAAAAGCAAAAAAAGACAGTTGGTTGTGAAAGACATGAGTACAGTCCTTACTACCACACACACACAAGCGGAGGAGAAGGGGAGAAGAGGAAGAGCGAGAAGGGGAAAGGAGAAGAAGAGGAGGAGAAAGAGGAAGAAGCCAATCTATGTGGGGTGCTGCTTCCCGGTTCTTTATGGGATTCCCAGACTGCTGTCTCTGGCTGGGCCCAACCCATATCAGATCATCACCATGGCTCCTCGAGAAGTCTTCAGAACTGGAAGAGGGTGTTCTCCTGTTTTACATGTAGGGTGGCTTGACCATTCTGAAACTTTACTTTGAAATGTATATTTTAGAATAGGTTTGTTAATTCATTTTTTTAAAAAGGCTATTTAGATTTAGGTTTCAGTCTATAGGCAAATTTTAAGTCATAACTTTACAGTACCTTCAGTAACTGAAGAACATGATATATCCTACTGTCAAGTTTATTTTTCTCATTCTTTTTAGCTTTTTACAGAGGGCTTTTACATTTTGTTAGCCACCCCCCCATATGTAATAATTGAACATTTTTATCTGATTTAAAATGGTACCCTCTGGGAATTTTCATTCTCTCTCTCTCTCCCCTCCCTCCTTCCCTTTTTCTCTTTTTCTTTTTGAGACAGTGTCTCACTGTGTACTACCAGCTGGCCTTGAACTCACTATGTGGTCTTGGCTGGTCTCAAACTCACAGCGATCCTCCTGGCCCAGCCTCCTGAGTGCTGGGATTACAGGCGTGTACCACCATGCCTGTCCTTTCTCTCTCTCTTTTTTCAAGATGGAGTCTTACTGCGTCACCCAGTGCTCAAGTGATCCTCTTGCTTCATCCTCCTGAGTACCTAGAACTATAGGTATGCAACGCTGCACCTAGTTATGGAATTTGCATTTTCTGTATGTTGCTAGAACATAAAAAAATGCAATTAAATATTTTTTATACATGACCTTGTGTCCTATAAAAGGGCCAAACATACTTGTTAAGTTCACAAAAGGGAGATTATTGGGCCAGGGATTTAGTCCAGTGGCACAAGTGCCTGCCTGGCAAGTGTGAGGTGTCATGAGTTTCATCCCTGGTACCAAAAAAAAAAAAATAATAATAATAATAATAAAGGGAGATTATACAGGTGAACCTAATCTAATCACAAGAGACTTTTAAAGGCAGGATCCGTACCAGCAGTAGGAAGAAGGAAAAAACAGATCTGATTCAGACAGAGTGCTGGGAAAGCTACTGCTGCCCCACAGATGGAGTCACTCAGAAGGAAAGCAGGAAGTCTCTAGGAGCAGAGATGGGATCTCACTGAAAGAAAGCAAGGAACGGGAGACCTCAAACCTGAAGCTATCAAGGAGGAGATTCCACCACAACCTGAATGAGCTTGGGAGCAGATTCTTCCCCAGAGTCACCACAGAAAGGCCCAGCCCAGCCAACACATGGACTCCAGCCCGTAGGGAGGCGCTCTGCAGGGGACACAGGCAAGCCACTCAGATTTCAGACCCGTGGGTCCATGTGATAATGGAAGCAAGTCGTTTTAAGCACTAACCTTGTGTTCCTTTGTTATGCAGTCATAGAAAACTAATATACCTTGCTCCTTCTGTGTTTTTCTATTCTTTCGTCTCTCTGGGTTTCATTCTGGATATTTTGGGCTGGCATATTTTCCCAGGTCACTAATTCTGTCTTCAGTTATATCTAATATGTTGACAAACTCATTCAGTTAGTAATTCAATCACTATAGTTCTTAGTTCTAGAATTTCCATTTAGTTTCTTTTTTAAAAATGTTCTAATTTATCCACCAACGTTTTTCATCTTGCTTTTACCACCTTGAAAACACCATCATAGCTTTTTAAAAATGTGGACATAATAACATCAATATCTCCTCCAGATGTGTTTCTTTTGTCTATTATTTCTGCTGGACTTTATCTTATCTCCTTGTGTGTCCAGTTATTTTGCATGTTGGACCCTGTAAAGCTGCTATCTACAAATAACTCGATATGGTACTATCTTCTTCCAGAGAGAATTCCCATTTACTTCTGATGGGCACAAGGGCCCTAATGATCTAGGTTCACCTCTGTGGAAATTCAGCAGATGAGATGTGATCTGAAGCCAAGTGGCAGTGTGTCCATGGACTTGTCTCTGTGCTTTACATATGTCAGGCCCTTTAGTGGTCCTGATACAAAGCAAAGGAAGTTTTCCAAGCCCTGGATCCCAACCCTACTTCCTAACCATAAGAAGTCCAAAGCACTGCTCAATCTCTCAGCTATTCCTTCCAGAATTTAAATAAACCTCAAGGCAGACAGCCCTAAATGCTAAGCTCCCTACACTAGGCTTCTGTTCTTCCCTAGATCCTAACATTGTGATTCTTCACCATCTTACTAGCTCTCTAGAACAAATGCTGAGCATGGGGAAACTGGCACAGTTATTTCATAGACACATTTTTAATTAACATCCCTCATTTTAGCTGCCCATGTCATCTTCATTCTCTGTATCTGTCATTTATATTTCATAGCCTGTTTATAGTTCTACTAAGAACCTCTTTGGGTTCTATTGTAGCAGAAAATGCCCCTCAGCGAGTCAGTTAGTTGCCCAGGTAATAGCTCCTGTTACAGTTTCTGTTACTACTGTCTCTGACAAATGGCTGGTCACTGATGCATAGCTGGTCACTATGATGCATATTGTAAGAACCAGTCAAAGACAGCCAAGTACTCTGCTTCTTGCATGCAATCCCACAAAAACCTTCCTCCCTGAGCCTTTGGGGCTTGACATTTTGAGGGAAAATTTACTCAGTCAGTGCTCATTTGACATTAAATAAATCTGCCTCCAAACCCTGGGTGTCGTTTCAGTGTTTCCACTTGCCATTGCATCTGGTGTGCTGACCTGGAAGACCTACTATGCTGACCTCTTTGGGCACTGGTGGTGGCTCTCACAAACAGAGCAAGGACCTCTCCAGGTCCCGACAGGAAGGTGAGCCCCTGAGATTTCTCAAGTCACCTTGGAGGTCTGGAGGAGGATTCCTGGCTCCTTGCTCAAGTGGCTCACATTGGACCCCAAAGAGAGGAGGATGCAGTCTGTCTGTCTGTCTGTCTGTCTGCCTGATTCCGGTAAGATCTCTGGGGGCACCTGAGTTAGTCTGTCAGTCCTGCTCAGCTCAAGCAGAAGGGGAGTCTGACCACCTCTCACTAGTCAGGACCACCCTCAAGGGAGGGAGTTGGAATGTTTAACCTCTGAGTGCCTGCTCAATGAATGTGAGTGGGACAGACCGTGGAAGCCACAGGTGCTCCATCTGTGCACTAAGATGGAAGCGCTGGGCCTCATCGGCAGTGCTATGGTGATGGACATACGGCATAACTGAGGTCTCACACCCTCCCTAGCTAAGTAGTGCCAACGTCCCTGCAAGGGGCACAGCCAGGTGGGCATCTGACTGGTTCCTCTCTTACTGCAAATGATTCATCTATCTATTTTCACTTCTGTTCTTTTATCAAGCTAGGTGCTTGATTTATCATCTTAAATCAGAAGTTCTAAACTACCTTTTAGAGGTGAAAATATGAAGACCCATGAAGATACAGGTGTCAGAGTCCTAGAAACAGTGGCTGTCAGGGTCAGACTGGACTCAGAACTCAGATCCCCAGGTAACAGCCACTCTATGCCTCTTACCACGCACAGTCCTTATCACAGAACTTCTGTTATGAGCTTTATTTATATTAATATAGTGAAAATAAAACAATTTAGGAACAGACCAATGTTCATGCTTATAAAAAACTAGAGGAAAAAAGCAGTAAAAGCTATACCAATTATTTCTTATTATGGTAGCAATCATTACTTCTGAGTTTTGCTAGACCTAATATTAAACACTTTTTTAAAAAAGTCAAACATTTCATAGCACTGTGTCATCAAATCTTTCCTATTTTGGTTGAACAACTTGAGATTTTAGAAGGAGAAAGCAAGTATATACATATTTCCCCACTAAATCTTGCAATTAATATTACTATATAACTTAGTTGGTTTTTATGAATATTTTAAAGTGATACACATTTAAAAACTTATTTCCTAATAAATTTTACTAATATCTAGTGAAAAATCTAGAAATAAATCAATGACAACTATAAAAACAGTTCAAAACTAGGGGTCAGGGTTTAGGCTTGTAGCCCACTGGTAGAGCCCTTGCCTAGTACATGTGTGGCCCTATGCTTAACACCCAGCACTAAAAAAAAAAAAAAAAAAAAAATTGAGGTCAGAATATTTTATTCTGGTTTCAGCTCTTCTTAATTTTTTCCAAGTCCCTGGCCTGACAAGCATTTTGGTTTTTGAGCCCCTGTCCCTGTATCTTCACAATATTCTAATTTAATATAAAACTAAACAATTTTATAAATCATACACTACTAATATATTTCTCAAAAATATAAAAATAATAAAACATGCCCGAATTAGTTTCCTAATGTTACTGTAGAAAGTTACCACAAATTATTGGTTGTAAACAGCACACATTTATTATCCTATAGTCCTAGAGGTCAGGAGTCCAAAGTGTGCCTCATAGGACTAAAATCAAGGACTGTGTCCCCTTGCGAGGCTTTACAGAACAACTGACACTCCTGCCTTTTCCAGCTTCTAGCAGCTTCCTCTATTCCTTGGCTCCTGGCCCCACATCACTCTAAGTTTCTCTTGTGTCCACACTTCCTTCTCTGACTACAACCTTCCTGTCCCTGCTTTTAAAGAATACTTTCAGCGACACTGGGCCCATCAGCCAACCCTGGCTAATCCTCACCTCCGGAAGGCTCATCTGACTCGCAGAGTGCCTTCTGCTGTGCAAAGGAGCATGTGCACAGGTTCAGGGCTAGGCTGTGGGCATCACGGGGGGAAGGGGCTGTCACGCAGTGCTAACTCATCCCCAGGGGTCACTGATTCACTGACAGATGACTATAATATACACTAATGATAAAAGGAAGTTTCAGATAATCAAACAATGGTAAAATGACAATACTTTAATAAGCAGTATGACTGAGAATCCAAATCCTGTTGTCAAGAGAGTAGCTAACCTACTATTGTGCTTATTTTAGCAAAAGTAACTTGATTTTGGTTTATAAAGAGTAATATGTCATCACCACTGTTTCCCCAATCCTACTTCATGTCTTATACTTGGTAAAGGATGAATATTAAAAAGAAAGAGGGACAAAGGAAGCCAAAATCACTTCTAAAGTCTTTACTTTTCCAAATTAGAACATAAGACAGGAGGATACCTAAACAGCAAGTATCAGTTACAGCTGTAGTTAAAACTGCTTGAAGATAACTGTTGTCCTATGGGGATAAATACAACTAACCAGAAGTTTCAAATAGGTATTTAATTAACATTTATTTATCACTGTTAACATTCTAGACATAAGTTAGGTCAGAATCCTAGTTATACCAAAAAAGTATTAGTGGTTCAAAGTCATCAACACATTTTACCTCAGTACAGTAAGGTCCAAAAAACCAACAGATGGGTTTTGGTCCTGGGCCTACTCCTAATATCCTATGAGATGGAAAGATCAGTGAGCCTTCTTAGTCTTAACTGCATCATTCACACAGTCAGGGTTATAAACAGCTCTCAGTAACTAGACAATATACAGTATTTGCATTATTTGCATTATTACTAACTTTCAAAGACAAGTGAATGGCAAGCCAATTGGGATAAATGAAACCCATATTTTAAGTGGCTGCCCTTCTACAACCATAAAGGGAACTCCCTCAAAACTTCCCTTCCTGCCTTCTTCCGTTCTGGCTACCTCCCCCTCAAATTATCTGTGTCAGTTTACCATCCCCTTCCAAATAAGAGATGGATTACAAATCAAAAGAACATCCCACTGTTCATAACGTCTAGTTAACATCGAAGCCTGCCCCTCCCCACTGACTTGAGGACTTCCCTTGGCACAGCATACTGAAGTATGGGCTGAGTATCCCTAATCTAAAAGTTCAAACTCCGCAGTGCTCCTAAATCTAGAACTTTTCAGGTACTGATATTATGCTCAAACAGTTTTAGATTTTGGAGCGTTTCAGATTTCAGATGTTTGGAATGCTCAACTGGTAATAAAGTCTACACAAATATTCTAAAATCTGAAAAATAAACAGAAACCAGAAATCAGAAATAAGCAGACATGCCTAAGCACTTCAGATGAGGGATACTCAGCCTGTACCAGTATATTATCACTTGGAAGTTAAGATCTCCATCACTTTAGGCCAGAGCTGGGCATTTCTTCCCAATAGCCTCTTCTCCCTGGCCAGCTTACTCAGACACTCTGAACTCAATCCTCTCAGCGCCCAGGACTCAAGAGAACAGATGCCCAATCACACATCTCTGCAACGCAGGGTCAGTTCAAACACTGTGCAAGCTCAGCCTCTCTACTACATGAAAACATAAACTCCTCTACTAGAACACTCAGAGCAGGTCTTTATCTTCAATCCCCTCTGCCTATAGCTATAAACATTAGATGCTTAGCTTCATCAGGTTTTTTGAGAGGCAAAGATAATCTTGATTTTACTGATCAAAAAGAGAAAGGAAAAAAGTTCTGCCCAGAAAACTAAGGGATAAAAGTTTGGGAAGTGCTGATAACGGCAGTCTAGAAAACATGTGAAGAACTTTACCTTTAGCTGGCCAGTGATGTCGCAGCAGCTGACTGTCTTACCATGCAAGAGACTAAGGTTCAGGGTCAGACTAACGGTTCTGACGTCCTGGGCTGGACACAGTTGAAGAGAGATACCAAGGACGGCGGCCAGCCCAAGCCCTCACACAGCATCCCTTCCTGGTTAATCCATGGTGTCACAATGATACTGACTGGCCTCATCCTGCCAATGAATGGCAAGGCACTGCAATGATGGCGCCTAGAAATGAACAGGAGTGATTGGGAATAAAAGGGGGAGGGGGAAAGGTGGCCATGATGAAGAAGTGAATAAAACTCCGAACTTCCATTACACTTCACTGTTATACCTACTATGCTGATATCGAAATGACAGGAGCAATGGAAAAAAGGAAAAAAGAAACCAAGAGAGAAATTGCTAACCTATCTAAATTTATGCAGCTCTCTGAAACTTTGGGTTTGTATCCTACAACCTGACTACATATAACTACAGCAAGAGGTAGATTCAATTTAGCTCATAAGCCTGTAACAGTATTGTTATCATTAGTGTTTCTAAATTCTGATGATTTAGTTTTACTTTTTACTACAGCAAAAACTCAACCCACAGTATTAAAAAAGATCATACTTACCAAACAATTCCTTGGGCTCCAGAGCCAATTGGTTTCAACTGCTGGTAACGTTTTAGGACAGTGAAAGTTGAATCTGCCACTTGCACACTGTAAAACTGACTATCACATTTACTGTCACTCATGATGTAGTGTCATACAGTATCCCAAAGAGCTGGTACCGTTAACAAGATTCCTTAAAAGAGAAACAGAATGAACATGCAAGCTTACAGAAATATCCACACACAGCTCGCATATTTATCAGGCTGTAAGACAATGTGGCTCTAAGTTCATAAACTTGGTTTGACCAAGTTCTGAACTTAATCAAGACATGAAAATGCAGACATTTCAGTAGTACAAGACCATTCTGAAAGGAAGGGATTTTGAGGCCCAGCAAGATCACATTAAGGGGCTGGATTAGGAAACAAAATAAAACAAAACAATTTTCAAACAAAAGAATTTACACATCATTACTAGCCATGCCTATAAATATTCCTCAGCAGTTTGCTTCCTGTGGGACCAGCTTAAGTCTAGCAATCTCAGTGAGAGCTGGGGGCATTATTTCAGGATGATTACCTCTGGAATTTCTGAAGGAAAGCAAATAGACCAGTCTCCTGCTAACTGCACAGATTCAGGTGAAGTGCTGAACCAGAAAGCAACATTCACGCGCCAGAGTGACAGGGTGAGGACTGGCGACTTTGGTGTGTGCTCTGCATACCACAGACAGGACCCTGTTTCATGAGGGTAGGTGTGGAGATGGGACTGCACCCCACAAACTCTGCTGTGTCCCCACAGTGCAAATAACAACACTACAGAGTTTAATTACATAGATACGAGTATAAACTGGCAGTCACAGAAAGTAGTTTTTCTGTGCATTAGGCAGCAGCAGGCTGAGATTCCCACTCTCCAGAACCCTGGATGATTTTATACAGAAACGAGCCAACGTTTACTTGGTTTCCCAACTCCTATCTGAGGACATTCATGGAAAAGTTAGCAAGCTATTTATTTTGGTCTTTTTTTTTTTTATTTAAAAAGTCAACAATAAAGTCATGCAGGTAAACATTTCATACTGTATAAAAACACAGAATTAAAATACTTTTTCTAAAATTCCCTCAAATTCTTGCTGTTTTGTTCTACTAATACCTATCATCTGCTCAATGAGTTTTTTGCAGTGGTGATTTACAGTTCAACAAAATGGTATCTGGATTTCTCTTACCTATGAAAGTAAATTAACAGCTAAACAAAGACTTAAAGTCAAATTAATAGTTTCTCCAAATAACCACTGCCCCATATTTTTCTCACCATTTTTGTGTCTGGCCAGCCGGGCCTGCTGAGAACCATCAGCACACTGCCCAGCAGGTGCTAGACAAACACAGCTGCCCTCCCTGACCCTGGCAGTCCTCAGCCCTGGTTTACCCTGGAGCAGCCCAAAGCTCTGTGACCTAGAACGCACGCTCTGGCTGCACTGCTGTGAGGGGCACTGAGATGCAACCTGAGCCAGCCGGGCACTGTACCCGAGCTTGGGAGGGGGGGAAGGGTCTGTCTTGGTCACCATGGCATCGAACACACCAAGGACAATACAGGGAGGGACACTGCAAGAATCCGATAATCCTTCACTGATCTGACTCACACTACCATTTAACGACTCCTCACAACACTGTCCCATTTTTACTGGTATCTGAATGAGTATCCTTTTCTAAAATTAGCTTATTTATGGTTTGAAAGAGGCTGAAACAACATTCAAGGAGTGTCTTTGTACAGGAAAGTGATAATATTTTAAAAGCACAGCTACAAACCAGTCTTACAGTAGCCTATGATTCACTATTTAGGGGAGAAGCGTAGGGAGTCCATTAGCCATTTTGTATACAAGCCATAAGAAAAACATAAAGACACAAGCAGAAGCGACCCAACACACTGACAGAGGCTTCTTGGAGGAGGCAGCATCTGCCTAAGACTGTTTGCCAGGGACAGAGAGTAGACAGCTTAAGCTGACTGAATCCACACAAAGTGAACCTCTCAGCTTGGCTAGCAAAGTACAAGTGCAAAAGACTCCACAGAAGGACCTGTACCCACTACAGCCTGCTCACCTGGGAGAACCCATCTCTTTGCTGCATTGTAAACA
>RJWT010018421.1:0-18872 GCA_004365215.1 Cuniculus paca
TAACAAATCATTAATACACTTATAATGTATGATGGGTCAAAGAAAATTTGGATCTGCTGTAAGTTTAATTAAATACGATTGATTAAACTTTTCTCTTTAAGTAAATAGAGTGACTGAACCCAAATAATTAAGTTTGTACACTTCTGGTTAGGGAAAAATAAGTCATTGAGAAAAAGTCCCTGATTCTAAGGCAATTGTTTTGGGAGAAATGGACCAAGTAGGAGATGGGAGTAGAAGTGGATAGAAAAAGCAGAAAAGGAGGAAGAAAGGGAGGAGGAAGAGAGAAAGAAGAGGAGAGGAGGAAAAGAAAGAAGAAAAAAAGAAAGAAGAACATCAGGAATAAAAAGGAACTGGAAGAGGAGGAAGAAAAAGAGGAGAGAGAGGAGGAAAGGAAAGGGAGAAAATTTTTCATTCATTTACTCAGGCATTCAATAATATTTATTGGATACTTACTAATTGCCAGGAATGGTAATAAGCACTAGAAATGAATGGTTAACAAATCTTTGTTCTTTCATTTAAATCTTACAATCTATTGGGCAAGACAGAAAAAAATAACTAGACAAAACAGTAATTATCACACCATATGTGATGCAGAGAACTGACAAGGGGCTGATCAAGAAGACCAGCTTTACTGCTATGGACATCACATCTTTCTTGCTTGAAAGATGTCCAGAGATGCAATCCTTCTTTATCATCAATGAGGAAATCAACGGGAAATCATTTTGTCTCCCCTACCTAAGCCAGAGTCATCCCAAGGAGGAAAATGCCTAATTCATGAATCCAGGGGAAGGAAAAATGAATGGGGCAACTTGTCAGCCTTGCTCATTTCTTTGTATACTGATTACAGAAAACTAGATAGATATTTTTGCTTTCTATGGATGCCTAGTAAAAATAATTTATCTGGAAAATTTGAACTGATTGCCTTGAGAGAAATGGAGTAGGCTATCTGTTACTCAAAACAGCCCAGAAGCAGTTCTGCAACAATATCTAGAATCTGACATCAGTTTTAGAAAGCAATCTACACCCTGACGATTTTGCTGTCATTTGTATATTTTCTGGTATAATTTGGGGCCATCTGGCCAGGAAAGTTGAGGTAGTCAGAGAGTTATTACCTTTCTTTGGCACAGAAAGATCCTAGTGCCGTGGTAAACAAACTCTCCATATGGAAATCCCTGCAGACGGTATCACGTGTAAATAGCAGCTATTTAAAAGAAGTGAGCAAACAAAACCAGATCTCTTCAGTCTGGTCTTGTAGAAGCAACAACAAAAAGAAATGATGTGTTTACATAGTCTGTATTAGAACTCCAAGAGTAAGACTGTGTGCTACTGTTTTTCAAGAAGTAACTTAAACCTGAGAATCAGAGGAAAAGAGTTGGAAACATGATCAGACTATGGAGCAGCCATGTCTGTTGTAAATATCTATAGAAGAGAAAGTTACACCTATGTAATCTGTGTGTTTCTGCTGAGAAATAACAAAGCATACTGGTTTTCAGGCTGTGAGGTTATTGTGGCTGTTCTATCAGTCATTTGCAGAAATAATGTGGGTAAGCACGCCCTTTGAAAGTTTTCATTTTACTCGTGACACAAACTGTGATTGGAGAGACTCAGCTTTTACTCGTAAATGAAGGTAGTCTCACATCTTTGTTTGTTTGTTTGTTTTTGTTTGGTTTTGTTTTTGAGATAGGTTCTTGCTATGTAGTCCAGGCAATCCATTGGGTAGAGACCTGGTCCTGTAGGATTAATGTCCTTAGAGGAAGAGATGCCAGGGAACTTGGTAGTTTTCTGTCTGCCATACGAGGACACAGTGAAAGGCAGCAGACATCAAGGCAAGAAGAGGGTCCTTGATAGGAACCTAGTTGCCAGGCACCTTGATCCTGCCCTTTCCAGTCTCCAACACTATGAAAAAAATTCTGTGGTTTAATCCACCTAATCTATGACATTTTGTTATGACAGCCTACAAAGACCAAAATAGTATTAATAATATAATAAGATTGAAATTTTTAATCAACCAGTAGAACTGCTACATCCAGATCAGTAATTATTTTGTAGATTATTTAGGTGTAATGCAGGTGCCCACTGGAGCTTCTCTTCTGCATTGGAGACAATTGGTGAGCTGTACTGAAGCTTGGCTTGTAGATTCAAAAATCTTTTTAATGAAAAACATGTTTTTAAACTTTCCATTCACCAAATTAGGCAATCTTTATTTTTGCTGTGTTAATAACTTAACCCTTTCCCCAAAAGGTGGAGAACCATGACTATAGATAATATTCAAAAGACGAGTTGCTGAACAAATTAATTTACCATAGGCTTTGAAAGCCCAAACAACCGAGATGCCCAGGACTCAAAGAACTCACAGATGGATGACAAGAACCACTGCTGGCAATCTCTGAGAACTCAGAGGGAGCTGGACAGGTGCCCAGAGACTGAAACTAGGAAAATAGTATCCGATCTCTTTTTGAGGCTGAAAAACCCAAATAAAGGAAATTGTCATTTGACAGACACAGTATTTTCACCCCAGGTAGTGTGTGATAAGCAAATACTTAGGTCTACAGTTTGAGGTCACATAGTCAAAAATGTTAAGATCTACTTTTCTCTGATGTTTTTGAGAGCAAATGGGAGAAACAAGGAAAAATGGCACTATTGTTAAAGGTCTTTATAGTATTTTGTGTAGTTAAATGATTTTATGAGAAAAGCTAGTCACATGTTTTTCAGTGAAAAGGCAGGTTGTTAAACAGTAGAGTAAAACACTATTGTTGTAAGTAATATAGAGATAGATATAAATACATAAAAAATTTTTTCTAAGAGAGTCCCAAAAGGTTATTAGTGGTTGTGTTTGAGAATTATTTTTCCTTTTTGGCTTGCTTTTCTGCATTTCTAAATTTAGTATGGTTAAATTTACAGACATTTTTAAATAACAAAAGAAAATGATCAAAAGAAAAATACTCAAGAAAGCAGGAATACTGATCAACATATCGATTTTATATGTAAGAGGATGACATGAAGTAATAACTGTAATAGCTGTAATGTGGAATTCTTACATGAATGCTACCACATTCTATTAATTGGAGCTCTCAAAACTGTCACCAGGATCACCAGGAACATTCTTATATAGTGGACCTGCAGCAAAGATTGGAAATCTAACCATAGGGAATTGGTTAAATTATGGCATATCCATAAAAGTTGAAACCATATTATTCATAGTGAGGTGGAGGAGACCACATAATTATCTGGGAAGTTAGTCATACTATCATAAAGAAAAGAACTGGTTATGAAATAGTATGATGTAGTTTTATTAAAAACAGGAATTGTACACACACGAATCCCCCTCCCACATGGATAGAATATATACCAAGATACTCAAATCGCTAGTGGGATAGGATTTTGTGTTTGTTTGTTGCAGTTTCTAAATGTTTTACATGTTTTATGTGTTGGCTTTGTAGTTATTTTAAAAACATTACTTGCATCCTTTCCTTTATAAGGGCAAAATTGCAAAAGATAAAGTGTTCATAGAACATTTCACAATGGGATGAATATTTAACCAAAGAAACCACATGGAACAGAGACCCATGTGGAAGCTCTAATTAGGTGAAAGTTTATCAGTTGAGATGAGCCCTTACAAGCCAGCGAAATAATGATTGCCCAAGCTACACTGCAAGTCTAATTCTGATTTGTTTTTCCACCATGAATTCCTCCCTTTATCCCTCTCTAGATCTCCTGGGTAGATAGCATTTCTTTGTGTAAGAGGAGTAACAGTTGCATATTCTCTACCGACACGTTTTCATTAGCCTACCTGTTCTTAGGTGGTATCACCTCAATGTCTCACAGGGCTCCTCATCAATTAAAAATAGGTTCACCAAGTTTAGTAGTTATTTCTCTAAATGCATGCAACTTATGTTTCAGACCTATTCATTGAATGTCTTCTGTGTTAGCAATATGTCCTGGAGACTAGAGATAAATAACACATGAACATCTAAACATTATCTTAAAAGAGCTTGATTTCGGTAGACAGAAATTTGTGTGTGTGTGTTATTTAACTAGGTTTGTTTATTCATATATAATTTAAATGTGTCATGATGTTCATGGCAAATATATCCAATTTAAATGAATCAATTACAAATAGAACTTAAAATAATTAAGAAATCACATTTCTCAATGTCAATGGATTGGCATTATTCAGGTAGTGCTGACAGCACATGGAAATTTTTTTAAAACCCTGATAAATTTAGTAAAATGTATAATATGGTATGAAGTGGAGAGCATGGGGTTAAAGATTCTCTTCTCATACTATAAATGAGAAATTTAGAGGCTTTTGAAAAATAGAAATGCCTTGCACCTACTATCATGATGTTGAATTACCAGGTGTAGAATGAGTGCCCAGTATCCACAGGTAGAAAAATCTTTCCAAGTGATTATGATTTGTAGGTGAGTGTTGGAACCTGCTGAATTACACCCACTAATACTGCCTGCGTTGCTCCAGAGCACAGCAATGGGAAATACTAGTTGCATGGACTCTGGGATATAGGAGTTTGATACTGAAAGATCATCTAACAAAACAAATAAGTAGTTCAAAGTCAGGAAGCCTAATCAAAGCCAGGCTGATGCGGGAATCTGGGAGGGTTCAGCATGGCAGGAGTGCCCAGGGTGTGGCACAGGTCAGTCTCCTGTGCAGGAAGCGTGGGAGTAGAAGGCATTGGAGCAGGGGCAAATAGGAATGTGAGCAGGTGGTCTAGAACATAAAAGGCTGCAACTTACTGTGAACCAAATATGTGTGGGAATGAGCATCCCAACCATGGGCTGTCAGGGGAGACCAGGCCACAGTGCTTACAATGGGGGACACGGACAGTGAGGACAGCTAGAGAAAATGAGAGAGACTTCTGAGGCAAAAGTCACAGGGTTTGGTAACTGCTCCTATTGTGTTAGCAGCAATACCACTTCTGGAATTGTATTTGGTTTCATTTCTGCATTTTCTTCACAAATAATAGAATGCATTCCCTCATACCCACACATCTCCCGTTATTTTATCTTTTCTCTGTACAGCTGGAAAGTATAAAATCAAACAGAAAATAAAAAGCTCTGCCACTATGATGATAGAAAGAATATATATATATACTCTTTTTCTATTTGCAGATATACTTTTTACTTTTTCTTTTCATCAACAATTGCCTTCCCCCAAGCCCATACACATACTGAATGCGAGTCTGGAGCTATGTGAGCACAATAGCAGGAGAACTGGAGGAGCCCTGTCTCTGCCTGTGGCCCACTGTGCTCTCTCACTTGACATTTCTGAATGCAAATATGACTGACAGGTGTAAATAAGGGTGTCACCCTCAGAGTAGCACCCATTTCCACCTTGCCATTCCTTATCCTGAGTGTGTTCAGGGATGAATGTGCCATTTTCATCTTCTAATATTTTCACAGCTGAAATTTTTTACACAGAGAAACGGTGAGTTCTGTGGTTTCCAAGGTGAAGAAATGGATCTGCTTTTTCTCTTTGCAGAATTCAGTGAATTTTCAAATACTTTGAAAACATGCCAGAGTCAGAAAAACGAATACTCAGTGTTCAGCCAGTGAACGGAAGAAGCATCTGTTGTACAATATTTCCAGGTCAGGAAAGTTGCCCTGGATGGAATGAATTGACTTAGGTGACACACACCTGTGAACACACCTGGGCAGGTTTGGTAGTGAGGACACTATTGATGTTCTACTTTAGTGACTCAAATTGGGGTCTTCAGACCACCAGCAGCATTATCATCACCAGGGTTTAAATTCCCACTCTGCCACTTACCAAGTTGTCAGAACTTGGGCAAATTGCTGTGTCTTTCTGAGTTTCAATTTCTTCAGCCAAAGAACACATGTCATCTGATTTTTATGATTATTTAATTTGATTGGGTGATGCAATTAGTATGATGCCTGGCATGTAGAGAGTTAATACTGAGTGATAACAATTACAATGATGGTATTTATTACTCAATGTTTATGGTTTAGATGTTTCATACCACACAACTGGCTCCTTTCTGTTTCCATCAAGATCACCACCATCACCACCTGTCCCACTCCACTCAAGATTTTATCAAGTTCTGTTTGCCTATCTAGGTGGATGGGGCTCATCTAGGCAGGATATCATTTTAGGCTTTTGTGCCTCTCTCTCTTGATGCTATTACTGTTGATCTGTGGTCTGTCATCGCCTCTCCTTTAAGATGGGATATTAGGCACCTGTTCCATCAACATCAGAGCATGAATCTCTTATGTGGAGCCAGATTCAGAATCGTGAGTTCTCCTTAGAATTACACAACTCACAGATAAGCTTACATGGGCCAGCCACTGTGTCCTTCTCAGACTCAATTTCCTTGTGATTTAAGGGCTATGATCATCTTAGCCACGGCTTTAGGAACCAGACCCACATAAAGGTACTTCCTTGTCCTCCTTCTTTTCCTCTTACAGTTTTATAGGTACATTTTCCCAGCAGCAAAACATAATGCAAGATTTCATGAGGACAGCCCCTTACCACAGAGCCATCCTTCAGAACCATGCTGACTTTAGAGACAAGGTAATGCTGGCAGCAAGCTATTAATCTCATGCTGTTTTTAAATTCCTGTTCAAAACCAGAATCAAAATGAAGCTTTGATAGAATTACCATGTGGCCCAGCAATTCCACTCCTAGCTGTATACCCAGAAGAAATGAAAATGCATATTCAAATGAATATTTGAACACGAATGGTTACAGTGGTGTTATTCAAAATATCCAAAATGTCAAAACAGTCAAAGTGCCTATCAAGTGATGAACATACAAATGAAATGTTGTATACCTACCCAGTGAAATATTACATATATTATTTGTTTTCTATTACTTTCTAAAAAGGAATAAAATACTTCAACATGCTTCAACATGAACTAACTTCAAAACATGGGAAATCAAAAATCTAGTTCCATAAAGTCATATGATTCCACTTCTATGAAGCCATCCAGAATAGATAAATCCATAGAGACAGAGCACGCTGGTAGTTGCCAGGGCTGTGGCCAGTGGGAGGGGAGAAGGGAAGGGAAATGATGGCCTAGTGGTGACAGTTTCCTTATGGGGTGATGAAAATGCCTTGGAACTAGACCGAGATAGTAGTTGCATGATGAATATACTAAACGGCATTAAATTGGTTCTTGAAAATGGTTAATTTGATGTTATATGGATTTTACCTCAATAAAAAATTAAACTTTGAGCACCGGGAACTCAAGAGACTGAATATACCATGCTATGGTACATAGAACAGGTCAACAGCTTTATTACCCTGTAATGAATAGCTCTTCATGAGGCTCTTTAATGTTAATTTTTTCATAGGCTCACATGTGCAGGCATTTATATTCTTCACAAAATGACTCTGAATGATGAATGATTGCTTGCACATTGCACAATATTGTCTATTATTCTTCACCTGTCAGATGGCCAACATGTGAAAAGCTAAGCAGCTCAACTCAGAGGCAGGAGCACTGTTCCATGGATCAGCAGTTGGGAGGTCTAGTTTCATGCTTTCTTCTCCTTAACTAATCATGTGACGTTAGACAAACTAAATGTGTGACCTTGAACTCCAGAAGCATCAGTCTCTAACTGCCATAACCATTGTGAATTTATGGTATGTGAACTTTAATTCCCCAGGTGAGCATCGTAGAATATTGCAGTAATGATCCGTGGAGACTCAGGCCTCTCTGGATATGTGCCACTTTGCCAAATCATATAACTGCTCGTCTCATCCAGAAACAGTCTGATACTTTTTAACCTTTATCTCTGTGCTGGCCTTGTGGCTTGCTTTGACTGGTAAAACATGACAGTCATGATGTTTGAATTTCAGGGTCCAGGCTTAACATGACTGTGACATTTAGTCTCACATCCTTGGAACTCTGAGACCATGGTGGTGTGAAGAAGCTTAGTCTTCCTAACAGAGTTAGAGGTGACACAGAGAATGAAGCTGCCCAGTCCACACCCAACACTAGCCATCAGGGGCATGAGTGAGGCCATCTTGGGCCTCTAGATACAAACCAACCTTCAGCTGAATACAGAAGGATGAACAGATCCCAGCAAGACCAGCAGAAAAGCTGCCCAGCTCTGCTACAGAACTGTTAGAACGAACTGTTTCTGGTTTGAACCAATAAATTTTTATGCGGTTTGTTACACAGAAATTTCTGCTTAAAACAGAGGGAATGATGCATGAAAAGACAGTGATCATGTAGCCCCCAGGCTAGAAGTTTGTTTGTTGTGGCTTCCTTTCCTCTGTCATCTCTGTTCTGCCACTGATCCCACCAGTAAAGTTTTATTTTGGTTACTGTATTTTCCAATTCGCAAATTTCCATTTGATTCTTCCTCGTGTCACATATTTCTTGGCTGAGAATTTGTATTTCCATTAGTTTCAGCAGTGTTCATGATTGCTGGTTGGAACGTTTTATAACTGCTTTAAAGTCTCTGTCAGGTAATTCTAACCTCTGTGTCATTGTAGTATTAGCTGTAGCTGATTATCTTTCTCCGAGAATTCAGGTTTTCCCTCATTTTCCTGATATGTCAAGTGTTTTCAGGTTATACTCTATACATTCTGAATTTGATGAAGCTCTAGGTCTTGTTTGGAGCCCGTGGAGATTTCTCTTTCAGCAGGAAATTAGCCAGGTTGGTTTCAGCCTACAAGTCCCGTCCAGGAGTGGCATTCTGAGGGCTGCCTTGCTATGTCAGTGCCATTTTCAGTTCTGTGGCTATGCTGTTTGGCTGTGTCCTGAGTGCCTGTGTCCCAGTGGTCAGTCTGGCACTTGGATGGGGTTCTTCAAGATTTTGTAGCTCACTGGTGCTGTGCAAGCAGAGGCTGAGCCCAAGGATTTATCAAAGAAGTTGCTTGGGTTGCTTTGCCAAGCTCCTTCCCATGTCCTCTTGGATCCTTTCTGGCTCCCTGTATTTTTTAGCCCCAGGCTGAAAAGCTCCCCTTGACATATAAGACCAGGATTTTCCCCACCTATCAGACAAGAAGACAGAAGAAGAGAGTGAAATAGTGCTGTGGGTCAGCTCCTGCCTTTGGAAACAACAGTGCCACTGAGTGGAGAGGAGGGTAAGGATGCTCTCCCCTGGTTTCCACTCCTGCAGGCTGATGCAGCCACTACTGCAAGATCTCTGGGGCTGGAGTGTGGAGGGAGGGAGGAGAGGGAAAGAAGAGTCGAAGAAAAGGAGAGAACGGGAGGAGATGCAAAAAGAGAAAGGGGAAGCAGTATATCCACACTAAGCATTAGGAGTTCTCTTTCCCTCTGCTAGAGTCAGAACCAGATGAAGTCTCCCGGAACTGTCTTGGTTTTCCCTGTTCTGGAGTGGAGCGCAGGCCTAGGTTTATGAGAGGAAGGGAAAAGGGGCAAAGTCATTGTTGGTAAGACAGTATTTCAAATTTTATTCTTCTTTCCCAGTCTACCTGCTATTATTTGCTTCTCAGAATCCTCAAGTGGTGTGCCATGAGCTGTGTCGAGGTTTTACTGCTCAAGAGTAAGACGGATATAGGCTTCTTCAGGACTGAAAACTTTCTAAATAAAACTTAGGTTTAGGTGCTGTGTTGGGCAAGAGTAATGGGAAAGAGACAAACGCGAAGTCAGAAATGATCATGTTTGGTCAAAGATCTCATCTGTCAAAGGTCTGAAATGTCCAGGGACCTTGTTAGTGGGACTTGTATGGTTAACAGTTTTAAAGTTTACATTGGTAGAGAAGAAAATCTGATTATGAGAGATGGGCAGGAAGTTAGAAGAGAAAAAGCTTGTTTCTTTGGTCACCTTATTTAGTATTACAGCCTGAAGATAAGCAGTCTTGTTGACTTAAGGTGAGTTTTTTTTTCCCAATAAATACAAATTCAACCGTGAACCATTTTGCTCTGGTTTTGTTTTATTTTGTTCTTACGATTCAAGGATGTTTCCTGAATTTGCTACTTAGAGAATCTTCTCCCCCTCTAGGTGAACTTAGTTTTATACCATACTCTGTTTTCTATAATCTTTCTATAATTATTGTCTATATTCTCTACTATCTATTTTTAATTCTGATCATGGTTTCTAAAGACTACTCTCCAAAACTATTAATCTGACTTGTAATTTGCATTATAAATTTTTCTCATGAATTATGTCATTTGATCTTTTTATTTATATTTCCATTTCATCTATAACAATGAAGCTATTGTGCCAGGTCACCTTTAAGATCACTCCAAACTCTAACCTCACTGATTTTACAAAATGTCCTTTCCCTGCCTGCCTGAAATGGGTTTACCTGCCAATGAAATAAAATAGACATCCATCCATTCAGTTGGTGCTTATGAAAGTGATAATTAATCACATGCTTGATAATTAATTGTATCCTTTCCCCCCCTTGAGTTCTGAACCAATTTAGAAATACACACAGATGTCAGATAGAAATCACAATATCAGCTCGATTGTTGGGATTGCCATTTAGAGAATGGTGTCTAGACTTGTGACTAGATAAAGCTTTCTACTCCTTCCTTCAAACTGAACTTTCCTACTCCCTAGTGTCTTCAACAATGGATCTCCCAGACAATTCCAGAGCTTGCCTGGTAAAAGTCCCTCTAGAGGGGATCAAAGGTGCTCACTTGAGTAGGAACGGGCAGGCTGGTGCTTCCACAAGCTTGACTGTGCAAGCTAAATTCCACAGCCCTGTGTCCTCTGTCAGATGAGTCACTCCTATGATGGGGAAAAATAGAAGGAAGATAGATGAGCACTTTTCCCCCTTCAAAACTGCCCTCTCCTCATAGTAAATGTCCCCTCTGACAACTGAAGGACAAACTATCCCCATTTTAGTGTTTGGGAAATCCCCTCAGTCCCAGATAAACCAGAGTGGTTTGTCACCCTAACTCCAAATCTACTACAAATTCAAAATGTTTTTTGATCTTTTCCTTGGTCACTTTTCTCTCATTGCAGGGACAAAATATCTGACACCCAAAATTAAGGAAGGAATGGTTTATTTAGTTCACAGTTTGTGGAGGTTTCAGTCCATAGCAGTTGGCTCCAAGGCAGGGTGGCTTGGCAGATGGGCAACAGTTCATGGCGAATGAAGACAGCAAAATCAATAAGAGCAAAAAGGAGAGGAATGCAAGAGCAAGCCTCTTTCCCTCTTATATTTTATTCAGGCCACCTGCCCCACGGCAGTGTAGCACTTACACACATAATCCCAGCATTAGACTATGAATCGACCACAAACTCTAGAATCCTGCCTCCATGAATGCATGAGGCTTTGGCAGGACATCTAGACACAAACCATAACAGTCTTCTTTTATTTAATTTCATTATACTAAAGACCATCAATTCCTGTTGAGGACACTGCCTTTTTACTAAGACTTTATATTCTATCTCATCAAAACAACTCCCTAAAAGATCATTCATATTGATTACCTAAAAAGGCAGAGGTTTGGAATGATCAATACCAACAGCTATTATTTGCTGAGGAGCTTAGTACAGGTAAGTGCCAAGCTAAGGATTTCCCACACAGCATTTCCTTTAATCTTCACTACAACTTCATGAGATAAATACAAATACTAATGCCCTTTTAGAGATTAGAAAATTAAGACCTGGAAAGATTGCTAATTTACCTGATTTTATACAAATAGAAATGAAAAGACTAGGTTAGGGCCCAGTTCATCTGCTTTAGAGCCCACCAGTAACTACTGAAACACAGAACCACGGCAGTTTGGTTGGAATTGTTGGGGACACTTTTGTTTCCCTATGCCTCAGGATGAGATGACAACATTTGGTTACTTCACGTGTAAGGTAGCAATACACTGTGATTATGTTCATGAATTCTGGAACCAGAGATCTGCTGAAACCCTAACTTGGCCAGGTGACCCGCACCTGCCATGGACCTTTACCCTGTTTGTCTAGAGGTCTTAGGTAGGTTGTTTCCTGTCTCTGGGCTTCCGTTTCCTTGATGTAATGAGTAGGATGATGATAAGAGTAGTAGTTACTTTCTAGGGTCCTTTTGCCAGTTCAGGATGATACTATGCATATGAAATGTCTAGCACATGGCTCATAACATGAACTTGGTACACATTAGCAAGTATTATTGTGTGTGGTGGTCTTGGAGAATGGTAGTATAGTTTCTACCTCCACTATAATTTTAAATCTTTCTAATCTTGATTTTTCATTCTTCCCTCTTCTTATAGGTTTAATAAAATTCCTTTCTTGGCCAAAGCACTGCTGGCTGAGAACTCTATTGGTATTCATCCAGGAAGCTGACCCTGCTGGAACTTACCCCATCTCCCCTTCTCAGAGTTTGTGTTAATTGCCATCTGGCTATTTTTAGTTTCTCCAAGTGAGTGCTGGGCACAAGCAGGGAAAGTCCATCCTGCTGAGGGAGTAAGGTTGTGTGAGTCGTGGGGTTTTAATTTGGAAATGTTTTGACACTTCATTTGTCAGGGCACCAGTTGCTGGAAACTTGTGAGAGTAAGCAGGAACTGAGACCTTATTATTTTTTTTAAATCAGCATTTTCACAGAAGAGAGAATCCCCAGTTGCAGCAGCTGCTTAGTGCATCCAAATGTGAGCTTTGCTTAGGCAGAAGGGAATTAGGGATTAGAAGGCTTAAAAGAAAACATAAATAACAACAAACATACAAATCAACCTGTTTAGACTGTCAGCTGATATGCAGATTTGCACAACCTAAGCTTCAGCTCTTCCCACGTGTTTTATTTGTTGTAGGCGTATCGTCAATTTGGTGAAAAATCCTTAGGTTAATTTCTGCTCCTTTTCTGAAATTCTCCTTTAAACCACTTCACACTGACGGTTAACCTGGCAAACTAATGAGGCCTGACCTCAATCATTGACCAAAATAAGGGTTGCAGCACAGGTCTGCCACAAAGTCCTGCCTGTGAGATCTTGCTTCCTTCCATGGCCTCTAACGCTGCACTGCTTGCCCATCACTGTTAACCCAGTGGTAGCAGAATCTGTTTGGAGATGTGTAGGGAAGTGAGAAGATGACTTGGATTTTTGCTAGCTGCTTTGTATATCCTAACTCATTTAAACCCTGTGGGATTATTAGCTTCCAGAATCAGAAACCAATTTTAATCAAGAGAGAAACAATGCCTAAATAGGTACAGAAACATCAGATAATTAGGCTTAGGCTTAGAGGACACATAACCAGAATTGTTTCTAAACTCACGCTGCAGAGTAGATCTCAGGAAGACAGCAGTACAACCAGTCCTAGATTGCAACAAGCACAGCCTTCACTCAGTACTATAGTTGAGTGCTATCCTTAGAACCTCCCCTCTGCTGCTCTTGAACCTGGATATAGCTGTGAACACCCCCACTCCCCATAGCAGAATCCTTATGTTCTTCCCTACATCTTCACACTGTGAGATTCCCACTCAAGGTTCATCTTATTGGCAGAGTCTGGGTAATGCCTGTATTTCAGCTTGGAAAAGTGTCTGGCACCTTAATTCTCCAGTAGGAGGCTGATGTTGCCTCAAAACATAAGGTGGAGCTTTTCCCAAACATAGAGAGTTCAGATTTTCAGAGGTACAAAAGAATGGCAGATGCTTACTAACTTGTACAACAAACAGAGGCAATACATATTTTTAAAATTTTTTTATTTTTAAAACAAAACAAAAAAGGATAGAAATAATACAGAATTTCAAAAAATAGGAAATTAACACTAGTTAATATATTTCATATTGTTATCTTAGAAGTAGTTGTTCAGATTAAAATGTTTAGGCATGAATAAAATGATCAAACAATCAAACAATGAAAGCACAAACTGTTTTTTCTGATGAGCTTACAGAGATTAGTGATATATGTGCAACCATGTTTATAGCAGAACAATTTGTGATCGCTAAATCTTGGAAACAACCCAAATACCCATAAACTGCGGAATGGATAAAAAGATGTGGTATTTTTATACAATGGAGTATTACTCAGCTATGAAGAAGGATAAACTTGAGACTTTTATAGGTAAATGGATGCAACTTGAGATCATATATATTATAAGGTGAACAATATAGCTAAAGGGACCAGAGCTGCCCATACTTAACCAGCTTGCTTCAGGATACACACTACTAAGTGGTATGAACCTCATGCAAACTCACGTCTATCTGTACCCAAGCCTGTGCAGAAAGGGGATTTGGACAATGACAGAAAGCAATTATTTGTATGTTTTAAGTTAAAAATCTGTTATTTATTTGTCTATGTGATTTTTAGGATGTGTGTGGCAGAGGGCAGAATGCAATGATGAAAAATAGTTTCTGCTAGCAAATTTGCATATTTGCATGTATGCGGTGAATTTCTTTTTGTTTCTACGACTTGGACATTGAAGGCTGTTTTACTCTTCCAGGGCTGACATAGCAAAACACCACAAAGCAGGTAGTGTAATAAAACAGAAATTTGTTGACTCACAGTGCTGGATACTAGAAATCCAAAAATCAAGTCATCTGCAGATATATGCTACATTTGAAGGCTCTTGGCAAGGACCCTTCCATGCCTCTTCCTGACTTCTGGTGGTTTCTGGCAATCCTTGATGGTACTGGGCTTGTAGATACATCATTTCAGCCTCTGCCTCTGTCTTTACTTGGCCTTCTCCAATGAGTTGCTTTGTCTGTATGAATTTTCCTCTTTTTATAGTGTTACCAGTCATACTGGATTTGGGATACACTCCAATCAAATAGAATTTATCTTAACTTGATTGCATCTGTATATTTAGGAATATATTTAGATAAAAGATCATGTTTACAGGTTCTGTATAGACATGAATTTTTAAGTAGTGGGTGTGCTTTAACCCAAGGTACAGGTCAGGTTCAAATGAAGCTATGTATCACTGTAACTCATTCCTGGAATTAACTCTCTGAAATAGAGATGAAGAGAAAGAGGTAGAAAGTGAGTCTAGGTTTTAACTGATCTCTTTGATCCCTTAAACTCAAAAAAGACTCTACATGGGTTTTCTAATTGCATGTGTGAAGTGGATAGTATGGCCACAAGGTTCTGACCTTATGTAGAATCTGTTCCTGAAAGGTTAAGAGAGAAAGATACCAGAATTAGCAAGAGAAAATTCTTTTATTTGGTCTGAAAACAAAGCGCAGCCTTCATTGAGCACAAAAAGATTATGAATAAACAATGATTTCAAACTAGTTTATAAGGCGATTGAGAAAAGGGATCCAGGAGCCTTAGGGTAGGATACTGTATGTGAATTTCTAGTTAATATATCTGTGCTCAAAGCCAATATCTGCTCCTTTGACATATGACCTTCATCTTTCTGTAGTTAATTTTAAATTGAGATAGCAATACAACTACATCATGGCTGTAATAATTTAGTGAGTAACTGTATGGAGAGTCAGAATATAGTTCCAGAATATTGTACACTTAACTAGGGAACCAGAACAAAAAAAATCAGACCTTCAAAGACATGGCTTACACAGGCTGTGAGTGAGGATGGATGGGGTGTGTTGCTGTAACAATCAGCGTGTAGTTTTCAGTGGCTTGGAACAACAGAGCTTTATTTCTCACTCATGATGCAAGTCCAGTGTGGGTTGGCTCAGGGTTCTGCTTTTATTTTCTCACTCCCGGACCTAGGCTGATGGCGCAGCCTCCATGGGAAACATCAGCAGTTCCTATTGCAGAGAAAGAAGGAGATCACAGAGAATCAAACCTTCCTCCTAAAAAGTGGTGCCTGACCCATGTTTATAGCAGCACAATCTGTAATAGCCAAATCTTGGAAACAACCCAAATGCCCATCAATTAAGGGATGGATAAAAAAGATGTGGTACTTTTATACAATGGAGTACTATTCAGCTATAAAGAATGATCACATCGAGGCTTTTATAGGTAAATGGATGCAACTTGAGACCATACTCATAAGTGAAATAAGCCAAACTCACATGTGTAAACACCACATCATCTCCCTAGTGTAAGAAACTGAAAGACTCAATAAGATACAAAATTCCTGATAAATATGGGGAAACGGTTCTGAAGTTCAATGGTGCTTTTATTCTTTGATTTGATTGGTTTAAGTCTCTTTTCTACTATTCGATTGCAATATGTGAGAAGATAGGAACAGCTATTTTGAGGAAAACAGGGGACATTACGGTAGCCATTATTGGTTTCTTGTTGTCTGACTTGAAGGCCTGTAATGCTTTCACTCTTTTGTTTTATCTGGTTTTATATTATTTTGTTTTGTTTGAGTTTATTGTCTGTAAATGTATGAACAACCATTTCGAAGAAGGCAAGAGACACTAGGGTAACCATTGTTAATCTCCTGTTGTTATGTTTTGAAGACCTGTATTGCTTGCAGTGTTCTGTTCTGAAATGCTATATTGAATTTGACTCTATTCTGTTTTGTTTTGCTTTGTTGTATTTTGTTTTGTTTTGTTCTGTTTTCTTTAAAAAAAAGCAAAAAGAAAAATAGTGGTGCCTGATACCTTTGTCCACATTATGTGTGCCAGCACAAGTTGCATGGTCATTTCTAATTTCTAATTTTGAAAAGTCAGGGGAATGAAATTCTACCATGTGACCATAAGAATCAGAAATATTTGCTAAATACATGAAAATCATATGAGGCATCACTTTTGCAAACTCTTTAAAGTAGGAAACAGTAGCCAAAGTGATAGTCTCAGGGTACCAATTATGCCTGGGAGGCATTAGGAAGGAAAGAGGGGGTTGAAGGATTAATCATTTCACCTGCGTGGTTTCATTGGAATTAACTTTTGCCTAGAAGATTACCATACTTTTCCACCATACTTCTTTGTACACAGACTCTGCAATCAAGCATGTGCCAGTTTCTGTAGCTTTTGTGCTTGCCCTGTTTGTGTCTCAACCATACCCTCACTTCACACCCACAATTTACGGTCTCCTCAATGTGACTGCCTCTATCATTCTTAGGTGCCTTTTTTTCATATTTCTTGATGCCCCTCAGCTCTCTCCATTCGAATGGCATGACATTAACTTACTTTTCAGCTTTTACTCTGGCATTCTCCTCAGTGAAGTCCATACAGATCACTTAGCACAGGAAACTATTCCTCCTTAATATACTGTACCCTTTATATGACTGTTTTATTGACACTGTAACACATTATTGTACTGCTTTCTTGCATGTCTCCAGCTACATGACTCTTCCTCTACCTAAAAGTCATGTTCTATTCATCTTTGCATTCCTAGTGCCTGAAAGTTCTTGGCACAGTGGGCAAGAGGAGGCACTAAATAAACATCTGATGAACTAATTTGTCCTTGAAGTTTAGAGCTGAATGATTGTGCTGTGCTCTGTTGGTAGAATCTAAAGAGGAGTTGATTGTGGGAGAGATAAGCTAAGAATGGTCAACAGGCTTCATATGTTCCCTAATCAGAGACAAAAATATTTGTAGAACTACTAAAGGGGGTGTGAAACCATCAGTAATGAATTTATCTGTACCCTGCCAGAAGACTAGGCAGAATGAAATGCAGGTGCTCATAAGCATTAATTCTGTGGTATTTAAACACAGGCAACCCCTGGGTGAAGGCGAGTTTTGCTAAGTAGCAGATGTAGAATTCTGCCTTATGAGAAGTTTATTGCTGAGGAATTCCCCTACCATAATGAAAGTGCTAATTATCTGAAAAAGATTTCAGTCCAAGCTGCTAAGGTCATAAAAGGATGTCTTCTGTACCCTTTGAGATGCTTTGGAATTTTTCTCCTCTGACAAAAAAACAGAATAAGAGATATGATGATCTCGCAAAAAAAAAAAAGTATGGTTTTCTTGTTCTCTTATTGCCTAGAATCTACCTCATCAACTTGTCTGTTCATAGTTTGGATACTGGAAGGTTTGGATCTAGTCTATGGAGGTAGCAGCCCAAGGCTAATAACAATAATGAAACTGTGCTAGAGCATAGGACAGGTCTAACTTTGGGTTGTCTAGGGAAGGTGAGTACAAATAAAATCAATGATAGCTGAAAGAGGTGATGACTGTAGAAGTATACAGGTGGACAGACCATAGAAGTTAGGAATATAAGTCATTCAACAGTGGTGTTTTGGGTGGTAATTCAGAGCAGCCATTAATAGGAGCAAACAATTAAGGAAAGAATTAACAAATAGCAACTAGCATCACTTAAAGAATTGATTGTGGATCCCAGACTTGAAATTATTCTACAAAGCTACTGTAAGCAAATCAGCATGGTACTGGAATCAAAACAGACCTGAGGATCAATGGAACAGATTAGAAGATACAACCCCAACTACAAACACACTCAGCCACCTTATCTTTGACAAAAGACACAAACACATTCACTGGAAGAAAGATAGCCTCTTTAATAAAGGGTGCTGGAAAAACTGGCTTTCCATATGCCAAAAACTAAAATTAGACCCAAGCCTATCACCATACACTAAATTAAAGTCAAAATGGATCAAAGATCTAAATATTAAAACAGAAACACTAAATCTGCTGGAAAACAAAGTAGGTAGAAATCTTGAATACATAGGGGTAGGTGGAGAATTCACGAACAAAAGTCAAACTGCACGGGAAACACTTCCCAGAATCAACAACTGGGATCTTGTCTTGTTAAAAAGTTTTTGCATGTCAAAAGAAATCTCCAACAGAGTGAAAAGAAAACCCACAAAGTGGGAAAAAATTTTAGTGAACTGCCCTTCAGACAAAGGTCTTCTATCTAGAACATATAAAGAATTAAAAAATATCAGGCCTTCAAAATTCAAAGACCCAATCCAGAAATGGGCATCTGAGATGAAAACACACTTCTCAGCTGAAGAAATACAAATGGCAAATAAATACATGAAAAAATGTTCAGCATCATTGGTCATTAGAGAAATGCAAATTAAAACAACTCTGAGATTTCATCTCACTCCAGAAAGAATGGCCAGGATCAAGAAAACCACCAACAATAAATGCTGGAGAGGCTGTGGGGAAA
>RJWT010018422.1:0-18872 GCA_004365215.1 Cuniculus paca
TAAGTTGTGTGCTACAGTTGGGATATGGTTTAATTCCCACAGGCTCCTGTGTTAGGTGCCTGGTTACCAGTGTGGCCATGGGAGAGGCAATGGCACCTTAAAACATCTGGTGAGTGGGAGGTCCTTAGCTGAGAGAAGGCATGGCCCTGGAAATGGCCTGTGGCGGTTCTTCCAAGAGGGAGATGTTCTAAGAAGGTGCCAGACTCCTGAATCAGTCTCTGGATTCCTGTGTGCTGATAGTGTTACTGAGGCCCTGGCTCAGTGATGGTGAACGTTTTAGAACTTTCCATGGTACAGACAGCCCACTGTGGCATGTGTGCCATAGGTTTGCCACCACTGGCCTGGCTAGGAGCTTGAATCCCAGCCCTGACTATATGGACTCATTTGCCTGTCCACCATCAGGAGTATGAGAAAACTGATGAAATAAAAGGAAAAATGAGTTTACACCCCTGGAGGCATTTTATTAAGTAATTAAAACAGACTAATGTAACATTTAACATGGGAAATACCTGAGAAAATAAGTATATATCAAAGAGGGCATTGGGTTCAGGCTTCGTACCATCATGTACTGAGATACAGAGAAGAAAGTGTCAGGGCCCAACAGAGGGTGTCAGGGTAAATTTCCTAGACAAGAGCATTAAGTGGATGCATAACACCCACATTTAATTTTTAGGAATATTTCTATTGATGAATTACTGATTTTAATTCTATGAGTTTTATTATACAATGTATAGTTAACAGAGAAATAAAATATCAAATTAAATTAAAATTTTAATATATAATCAGTGTTTAGAGTAAACATCAACATTTTCAACATTGACTGTTTATTTGCTTACAAAATCTAAAAAATAATGGCAGAAATAAATTCTTACATGAACTGCAATGAAAATAAATAAAATTCTACCACAAAAATAATCTGTACTTCAATTATCACACCTAAGGCAGTCTTCACACATGAAAACAGCATGTTCCATACATAAGCTCGCTTACACTGACAGGACATGTATTTTACTTTCCTGTCTTTTCGGCAGATGTACTTATCATCTTTCTTGTTTCACTGTATTGTCAGGAGGTTCCTATTACATTACATAATATGCATTTAACAGGCAAATAAAATATCATAAAATAAAATACCAAATATATACTGAGTATATAGAATAAACATCAACATTTTTTAAATTAACTATTTGCTTACTAAATGTACCAAGTTACAACAGAAATAAATTCCTATATGAACTACAATGAAAACATAAATAAAACTACCACAGAAATCATATGTACATCAATTATTACACAAGGCAGTTTTCATACATGAAAACATGTTCCATGCACAAGTATCACTTATACTAACAGCATGTACGTCCTGTTTTCCTGTAACTTTTGGTAGGGCATAGTTGATATATTGCTGGATTTTCTGTGGTCTTAGGAGATCTTGTGATGTTTCACCTGCCTGCTTACTGGTCTGCTTCAGGAGTTTTTCATGTAGTTCCTTGGGAAGATGCATATTATTCTTCCTCTGTTCTAATTGATCTTTTATCAATTTCCATCCCAATCCTTTAAGAAAATTTCTCTATGCTGCATTTGTTATTTTCTTTGTAAACTGTGAAACTATGCCTGACATTTAGGATTGAGTAAAACACAACCATTGACTGATGCTTTCTGTTTCAAGTAACATCACAGTTGTTGCATTACTTATGAACAACATCGACTCCCCCTTTGGTTTTGTTGCAAAAGCCATTTCTGGCTTCATTTATCTTGAGATTTCACTGTCAATCTTGTCATCATTCTGTGACATTGCCAATACTACTTTACTTTTCTTCACTATACGGGAGGCCAATGTTATGTCTCTAAAACCCAAAGATTGTGCTATTCAATTCTGTATTTGGAACTTGCAGCATTTCATCGGGAATTTTCACTTTGGTCTTGCATGAAGTTCCGATGCAGGTCAATGTAACATGAGTGGACAACTGGTGAACCAATTGCCGAATGTCACATTCTGATGAGCTTTTGAAATGGGACCAACAAGTCTGTTCACAACATTATTTGGTTTATTATGACAAAAATAAAGACCTGGTGGCTGAGTTCCAGGATAAATTTCTAAATTGAAGGTGTAAAATGTCTTTGCATCTACCAGGCAATTTTAAGTACAAATTTTTAATTTTAAAATCAAAACAAAACAAAAAAGGATAAAAACAATACAGAATTTCAAAAAAATAGTAGAAAATTAACAGTAGTTAAAATATTGCATATTGTTATCTTAGAAATAGTTGTTCAGTTACAAGATTTAGGCATGAAAAAAATGATCAATCAGACAATGAAAGCCGGGGATTTAGCTCAGTGATGTAAGCACCTGCCTGGTAAGTGCGAGGTCGTGAGTTCAATCCTTGGTACCAAAAAAAAAAAAAAAAAGCCAAAAATAAAAAACAATGAAAGCACAAGCTGGACATGATGGCACATGCCTGTAATCCCAGCACTCAGGAGGCTGAGGCAGGAGAATTGTTGTGAGTTCAAGACTAGCCTGGGCTACAAAGTGAACTCAAGGCCAGCCTAAATGGCATAGTGAGATCTTGTCTCAAAAACAAACAAAACCGCAAAAAACAAAAACAAAACAATGAAAGCACAAACTGTTCTTTTTGATGAATTTACAGAGATTAGTAGTATAGCTATCTATCTTGTATATTTATACACACATACATAATATACATATATATATATATATATATATCTTTTCCCTTCAGGTCATATATTTTTATACATTTTTGGAAGGTTTATTTGGCACACAGTGCTTAATGGCTACAAGGACCATGAAATGTTGCAAGTTATTCATCAATTGTCACATATTCAGACAGTGTGTGAATTACTCAACAGTTTGAAACAAAGGTTTCAAATAATGAGCAAATAGCAGCCAGATTTTCTGTATGTTTTCTTTCTTGGTTGGTGCCTTTGTCATCAAACTGCAGGCGATTTTGAAGGAAACTAAAACTCCTCAGGGTCATTGTTACTTTACAAATCTCAACGCCACACTCATCACCTCTCCACAAATCCTTTACATTTTGACCATTACAGTGTGAAAGTCCTGCTGTGTACAGTGGGCCTATAAATGCTTTTAGTTCAGATAGTGAGGTGTCCTAATGAATATATTTTTGAGTATACTATTGGTACCTATAGAATGTTTTACTTTTAATTTTTTGTATGTTTCACAACATCTTGTAGCATAGCATCTGTTACAATTTCCAACACTGAGTCCCTGTGCTGACGTTCTGTCCAATAGGTTTCACTCCTGCCAAGAACCTAACACTTTCTGACCTCGGTCTAACTTTGGATCATTCAGGGTACTGATCATTTTGCAGTGTGTGATATGTACTCATATTGCTGTTTCCTTCCTCAATCTGAATCAAGGTCTTCATTCCATGTGTCTGTATTTGTCACTTCTTGCTCCGTCTCACTATTCCATGTTCTTTGGTCAAAGTCATCATCGGTGCCTGAATCACCTGATAACTCACTTTCGACCTCCCTCCAAACTTGCAAATTCTGTTTTTTCATGTGCTGAATTAAGGAAATTCTACAAGAAAAGTCAGAAGAAGAAAATTTTTATTAAAACAAATCCTAAAAGCACAGAAATGTAGCATGGAACATTGAATAAAAACTCACCTGCTGCTACCTTGGCACACATGCACACATTTCACCATTTGACTACCAAGTGAGTGAATGCAGAGATCGCTTCCTGTTTTCCTCGGGTGTGGTTGGTTGAGGCACATCTGGTTTCCCTTATGGTAAAGTACATATTTACATTACAAAAGTATAGGAATGGTATCTGTTTTTTTTTTTTTTTTTGCGGCACTGGGGATTGAACTTAACAACCTTGCACTTAACAACCTTGCACTTGCCAGGCAGGCACTTAGGCCGCTAAGCTAGATCTTCGGCCCTGGAATGGTATCTGTCACCCAAAAAGAGAAGCAGGAATGGGGAGATGCCTAGGGAAGGCTACGGTTTCTTCTATAGATTTAAGTCAGTGCTTCCTTCATTGATAAGAGTCTCTAGTGATTTTGTCACTCCTTGCTTCCTGGTACACACAGAAATATAGATCACAAATGGCAGCTTGTTATGTAGATGTAAATTTCCCTTATGTAACTGAAACTTCTACTCTGCTTTCAAACTACTACTGTATTTTCAAACTTTCTACTCTGTTTTTTGTGTCTGCACTTTCTCAAAATAATCCTTATGCCAAAGACACATATTTTTGGCTGTCTCAATCATGTTTTGGGGTGACATATATTGGTACTTCCATTTTCACGATGAGCAATAGCTTATTCTTATGTAAGAGGACTTGTCAGTAGTCTATCTGGAGCACAGTTGTTCCTAATTCTACAGATGGGGTGACCATCTCGATTTGCTAATTGGCTTTACCCAAGGGAAAGATAACTCCTAAATCTTTATAATAGGTTGTATGATGTATGCAGGCATGTGAGAAATACAAACTATAAATAAAGGGCAAACTAAAAGACAATAGGAAATAGGGAGAGATATTTTTTATAAAAGGAAGGGAACTGTCTTGTTTACTTTTCTCTCCTTGCTGGGGCAAAACACCCAACACCGAAAATGAAGGAAGGAAAGGTTTATTTAGCTCACTGTTTGTGGAGGACTCAGTCTATGATCAGCTGGCTCCAAGGCAGGGTGGCGTCACACAGGGGCAACACTTCAAGGCAGCAGCCAGAGCAAAGGAGGGGAACAAGCCTCTTCTCCTCCCTTATATTGTACATAGGCCACCCCCCTCCCTCCAGGGAGGGTGCAGCACTCATAAAATCTCTGTGCCCTCCTCTTGCACAGGATGAGGATATTTACAAATAAGGATCCTAGCTCCCTGCTGAGTCTCTCAGTTAAACTTGTAAACTTCGCAAACTGACACAACATATCACCATAAAAGGGACCAAAGGATGGAGGGAGCCAGGAGGCAGAGAGGGGAAGGGGATAAAAAAGAAGTAAGATGTGTTATGTGCATGTATCAGCTTCCCATAGGAATGTAATCATTATGCACCTCAAACATGTACTAACAAAAAATAAAAACCGAAAGAAAAACGTAAGAAATAGCTGCAGCTATGAGAGAACCTCTTGTGAACCTTTGGCTTCAAGTTGCTTTCCTCTGGGGCAGAGGGAAGTGCTGTGCTGCACAGAACTGTAGTTTGTTTTATCCCACCTTGTTAGGTGCTGCCTGCCTGGTGATATATTCCAGAGCCTACGTAACAGAAGCATGGCGTGTCCTCAGCCACCTCTCTCCTAGGACCTGACTTGAGAGGATGGTTTTCTCTGATGGGGTCTGTAATAGGAGAGTCAAACATGGCAGCAGTTCGGCGATGGCCAATGCCAGGGGCAGAAGTGCTGCAGAAGATGTGGGGTAAAAATTTTAATTTTATGATATGTGGTAGAGAAAACTGAAGCTGAAGTTTGTTCTGGTGTAGGATAAGTGTTCCCTTCTTAACTAGGAGGTGTTTGGTTTGGGTCAGAATATCTCACAATATATTTAATAAATTCCTAATTAAACACACACACAGTTGCAATGAATTTTCTTACACATACACACACACTCACACACTCACATACACACACATACCATTTCCTTAGGAAAACTTTCTAGGAACAAAATAACTGAAGCAGAAGGTACTTGAATTTTATATCTATTGCAAATTGTCTTCAAGAAAGAAATACTAACTTATATTCCAGTATGTAAGAATATCAAATTTATTTTTATTTTACCCTCATCAGTCATGGGTGTTCTCTTTATTTTTATTTTTTTTCTATTTCTGCAGGAAAAATACTATGCTGCTTCAAATTTGCATTTAAAACTTATTCATGACACAATTTATAAATTCATATTTAATTCATATATTCATATTTAGTTGCTATTTGTATTTCTTCTGTGAGTTGCCTGCTCATATCAATTGCCTCACTTTTCTACTGAGACATAATTCTTCATTTTACATAATGATTTAAAAGAGCTTTTAAAGATATTGAGAATATCTGGCCTGTAATTTATGACACTTTTTTTCCATTTTTAAAAAAATATTTTATTTTTATGGTTTTTACATGAGTCAGTCTTCAAATTTTTAGAGCTCAAAATTTTCTGTTTTCTGGATTTCTATAATCCAGAGATTTACTTCACTTAAATATTATAGACATTTTTCTGTGTTTTCTTCCAATGCATTATTTTTTCTTTATTAAAACTGTAACCTATATATATGTATATGTATGAATAATGCAATGAATGTTGATGTGTATGTTTATTTTACAAAAAGATAGCAATAGGTTTTAAAATATTTTTTTATTATTTTTTCCATAAGATTAAACAATGTATCTTGAATTTGAAATGCCATTTATTTAATCTCAAATTATATTAGAGTTTGGTCATTTATTGTAGAATACCATAAAAGTTTCAACCAAACCAGAAAGCTAATGAGCTACACAGTAGACATGAACTATATTAAAATGATGTGCCAAAATATTGTAAGCAAGTTCTGCTTGGATTTTGAAAGCAATATCAGTCTTCTGTAAGACTACTAATAACGGAATAATGTTAATCTAAATAGAGTGTGATAAAGAAAGACAGGTTTATGTTAGTATTTTTTTTTTGTTTTTACATTATGATTTGAACCTGTTCTAATGCATTTCAAAAGACAGCGAAGAGTTACTGAGTTAACTCTTATTGTAGAATTTTTCAGTACCCAAATTTTGGTACCCAAAGCAGTGCCTTGTTGCTCTCTCCCTTTATCCTACATGTGGTTCTGGAAAACTCTGAAAAGTGGTAGTTACAATTTTTTTTTTATTTTAAAGAAAATAGGACAAAACAAAACAGAACGAAAAGAGCAAAAGAAAACAGAATAGAGTCAAACATAATATAGCATTTTGTTTAAACAAGAATATTATAAAATCATAGCTTTTAAAATTTGAAAATAGACTGACATGTTTGGCCTTATATGGGCACTTAGATTCTGTGTTTTCTGTCTTGAAATGGTGACCTAGATTACCCGGAGCAGAGTAGCAGCTACTGCTCTGGGCCCGGCTTGAGTTGAAGGCACGCACAGTGAATTCTACCTAGCTATGCAGCTTGGGACTGTGCCAACATACTGGTAGGAATTTGGGCCCATCCCCCAATGGCCTGGGACTTTTGGAGCATCCTTGGGGTCCTGCCTGCACCCCACCCATTCACCTGGAGCAGTGTAGCAGCTGCTGCTCTGGGCCTGGCTTCAGTTGAAGGTGGGCACAGTGAATTCCACCTAGCTGTGCAGTTTGGGACCTCGGCAGAAGATTGGTAGGAATTTGCGCCCATTCCTCAGTGGTCAGAGACGTTCCGAATTTCCCTGGCGTCCTGCCTGGGCTCCACCCAGACACTGGCCAGCAAAAGAGCAGCCACAGTGGTAGTCTTGGCTGGAGCTGAAGGTGTGCACTGTGAGTTTCACCTATCCTTGGCACCTCAACCGTGCATGTTGGATTTACCTGCCACAGAGGAATATAGGAAAATGACAAAATAAAAGAGGAAAATGCAATCTTGCACCTCCAGTCCTTCCCAAACAAGCCAAAGAGACCTGGACATAGAAGAAAATATGAGCCACACACCTGAAATTTCTGAAATGATAGCAACTGAAGTAAAGAAACAACTCTATGAAAATTTAAAGGAACTTAGGTTACAAAGGATTTCCCAGGTAAAACAAGAGATGATAAATGTAATGAAAGAAATGCTAAGCACATCTAAAGAAGATATAGTTGGAAAAATAGAGGAACACTGCAAAAGGATGGAAACCTTGAATGAAGAATACAAGAAAGAATTAGAATGCATGAAACAGATTTAAAGAGATATCCAGGAAATCAAGAAGGCCATCAAAAGCTGGCAAAGCCACCTCAATGAATCTGAGAAATAGACTTTCAGACCTCGAAGACATGATGGCAGCTAGTGAGGAAGAAAGGAAACATCTTTTAAAAATAACAAGGAATCAGGAAATAGCAATTCAGCAGTTGCAAGATGACCCAAAGAAAAACAATATAACACTGATAGGTGTAAAGGAAAAAGAAGGAAAAAACACAAATGATATAAAAACACTATTTAAAGAAGTAATAGCTGAAAATTTCCCAAACGTGGGAAAGGAAACAGACATACACATAAGTGAAGCATATAGAACTACAACTACCCATAACCAAAATAAATCAACACCCAGTCATATAATTATCAGTGTTCCAGAAATTCAACATAAAAACATAATATTAAAAGCTGTGAGAGAAAAGAAACAAATCACCTCTAAGGGAAAGCCCATCAGAGTCACAGCAGACTTCTCAACACAAACAATGAAGTCAAGAAGAGTGTGTAGTGAAGTATTTCAAGTTCTAAAGGAAAACCACTTCCAACCCAGACTGATGTACCCTGCAAAACTATCATTCAAAATTGATGGAGGAATAAGATACTTCCATGACAAAGAGCAGCTGAAGAACTTCATGACCACCAAACCAACCCTGCAAAGAATTCTGAAAGATACTCTAGATAGACATGAAAATAGCTGTGATATCAAAAACATCAACAGAAGAAGAACACCAAGAAGCAGGGCAAACAATTAAGTAGAGGGAAAAGGTAAAGAAACCACTGCAGAAAGACAACATGACTAAAACAAGCCAGTATATATCAGTTATAACCATTAATGTAAATGGCCTCGATTCACCAATCAAAAGGAACAGACTGGCAGAATGGATCAAGAAACAACATCCTATCATATGCAGTCTACAAAAAACTCATCTAAGCCAAAAGGAAACTCATAGACTGAAAGTCAAAGAATGGAAAACAATACTCCATGCAACAGGAACCCAAAAACAAGCAGGGGTAGCTATTCTGTTCGCAGATGATGTGAACTTCAAACAAATAATGGTCAAAAGAGATAAAGAAGGTCACTACATACTGGTTAGGGGAAAACTCCAAGAGGAAGAAATAACCTTAAATATATATGCACCAAATATGGGAGCACCCAACTATATAAAACAAATATTAATAGAAATGAAAAATTAAATAAGCAATAACACAATTATAACAGGATACCTTAACACACCCTTGACTCAAAGAGACAGATCAACTAGACAGAAAATCAGCAAAGAGCAGAACTGAATCAAACCTGTGAACAAATGGACCTGGTAGACGTCTACAGAGTTTTCCACCCAACAACATCAGAGTATACATTCTTCTCAGCTTCACATGGTACATTCTCTAGAATAGACAATATATTGACCCATAGAACATGTTTAAGTAAATTCAAAGGAATTGAAATTATCCCATGCATACTATCTGATCATAGTGCCATCAAACGGGAAATTAATGACAAAAGAAATTACGAAAACTCCATAAACACATGGAAATTAAATAGCACACTCCTGAACAATCAGTGGGTCACACAGGAAATTAAAGAAGAAATTAAACAATATCTACAAGCAAATGAAAATACAAATACAACCTACCAGAACCTGTGGGATGCAATGAAAGCAGTCCTTAGAGGGAAATTTATTGCGGTGAATTCCCACATCTGGAAAACAAAACGAATGCAAATAAATAATCTGATGTTACACCTGAAACATCTAGAAAAAGAAGAACAAGCCCAACCCAAAGCCAAAAGAAGGGAGGAAATTGTAAAGATCAGAGCAGAAACTAATATAATTGAGACTAAGAAAACAATACAAAGAATCAATGAATCAAAGAGCTGGTTCTTTGAAAGAATAAATAAAATTGATAAGCCACTAGCCAATCTTATTAAAAAAGGAAAGAAAAAACTCAAATCCATGCAATAAGGAATGAAAAGGGAGAAATCACTACAGACCCTGTGGAAATACAGAAGATCATCAATTCCTATTTCGAAAATCTTTACTCTCATAGGTTTGAGAACACCGAAGAAATGGACAGATTTCTAGAAACATATCAATTACCAAAACTGGACCAAGAAGGTGTAAAACTACTGAATAATCCAATTTCAGTTAAAGAATTTGAAAATGTAATTAGAACTTTACCAGCCAAGAAAAGTCCAGGTCCTGATGGATTCACAGCTGAGTTCTACAAGAAATTCAAGGAAGACTTAATGCCAACACTCCTCAAACTCTTCAATGAAATTGAAAGGGAAGGAAGTCTCCCTAAATCATTCCTGGAAGCAAGTGTTACCCTAATACCAAAACCAGAGAAAGACTCAACCAAAAAAGAGAACTACAGGCCAATCTCTCTAATGAACATTGTTGCCAAAATCCCCAATAAAATACTGGCAAACAGAATCCAGCAAGTCATCAAGAAGATTATACACCATGACCAAGTGGGATTCATTCTAGGAATGCAAGGATGGTTCAACATATGCAAATCAATAAATATAATACACCATATCAATAGAGCCAAAGATAAGAATCACATGGCCATTTCAATAGTCACAGGAAAAGTTTTTGATGAAGTCTAACACTCATTCATGATAAGAACCCTACAGAAAATTGGAATAGATGGCCTTTACCTCAATCTGATAAAAGCCATCTATGACAAACCAACAGCCAGTATCACATTAAATGGTCAAAAACTGAAAGCTTTCACTCTGAAATCGGGAACAAGACAAGGATGTCCATTATCACCGCTCCTATTCAATATAGTGCTTGAAACATTAGGCAGAGCAATTAGATAAGAGAGAGAAATAAAAGGAATAAGGATAGGAAAGGAAGAAGTTATGTTATCACTATTTGCAGATGACATGATACTATACATAGAAGACCCACAAAACTCCATAGAAAGACTCCTAGATATCATAACCAAATTCAGTAATGTAGCTGGATACAAAGTCAATACTCAGAAATCAGTTGCATTCCTGTATACAAACAACAAATGCACTGAGAGAGAAATAAGAGAAACCACACCCTTCACGATAGCATCCAAAAAAATGAAATACTTAGGAATCAACCTAACAAAGGAAGCAAAAGATCTATTCAATGAAAATTACAGTATTCTGAAAAAAGAAATCGAAGAGGATCTCAGAAAATGGAAAGACATTCCATGCTCATGGATAGGAAGAACAAACATTGTGAAAATGGCCATTCTCCCAAAATTATTATACAGATTTAATGCAATTTCCATCCAAATACCATTAGCATACCTCACAGATCTAGAGAAATCATTCTTAAAATTCATCTGGAACCACAAAGGACGTAGAATAGCAAAGGCACTTCTGGGCAGCAAGGGCAAGACAGGAGGCATCACAATCCCAGACTTCAAATTATACTAGAAAGCTACTGTAATCAAATCAGCATGGTACTGGAATCAAAACAGACCTGAAGATCAATGGAATAGATTAGAAGATACAACCCCAAGTACAAACACACTCAGTTACCTTATCTTTGACAAAGGGGTCAAACATGTTCACTGGAAGAAAGATAGCCTCTTTAATAAATGGTGTTGGAAAAACTGGCTTTCCATATGCTGAAAACTAATACTAGACCCAAGCCTATCACCATGCAGTAAACTAAAGCCAAAATGGATCAAAGATCGAAATATTAAAACAGAAACAGTAAATCTGCTGGAAAACAAAGTCGATAGAAATCTTGAAGACATAGGGGTAAGTGTAGAATGCATGAACAAAATTCAAACTGCACGGGAAACACTTCCCAGAATCAAAAACTGGGATCTCGTCATGTTAAAAAGGTTTTTGCATGTTAAAAGAAATCTCCAACAGAGTGAAAAGAAAACCCATAAAGTGGGAAAAAAATCTTAATCGACTGCCCGTCAGACAAAGGTCTTCTATCTAGAGCATATAAAGAATTAAGAAATATCAGGCCTTTGAAATTCAAAGACCCAATCCAAAAATGGGCATCTGAGATAAAAACACACTTCTCAGCTGAAAAAATATGAATGGCAAATAAATACATGAAAAAATGTTTAGCATCATTGGTCATTAGAAAAATAGCAATTAAAACAACTCTGAGATTTCATCTCACTCCAGAAAAAATGGCCAGGATCAAGAAAACCACCAACAATAAATGCTGGAGAGGCTGTGGGGAAAAAGGAACCCTTCTCCACTGTTGGTGGGAGTGTAGATGGGTCCAGCCACTGTGGAAATCAGTCTGGAGCTTTCTCAAATAGCTAGGATAGGAAATCCAATTTGACCCAGCTATCCCACTTCAGGGCATATTCCCAGAAGAAATGAAATCATCATACCACTGTGATACATGTGCACCCATGTTTAGGGCAGCACAATTTGCAATAGAGAAATCTTGGAAGCAACCCAAATGCCCATCAGTTGAGGAATGGATGAAAAAGATGTGTACTTTTATACAATGGAGTAGTATTCTGCTCTAACGAATGATCACATTGAGGGTTTTATAGGTAAATGGATGAGACTTGAGACCATACTCATAAGTGAAATAAATCAAACTCATATGTGTAAATAGCGCATCGTCTTTCTAGTGTAAGAAACTGAAAGACTCAGTAAGATACAAAATTCCCAGTAAATGTGCAAGAAAGGTTCTGAAGTCCAATGGTGCTCTTATTCTTTTATTTGATTGGTTTAAGTCTCTTTTCTACTATTTGATTGCAATATGTGAGAAGATAGGAACAGCTCTTTTGAAGAAAACAGGGGACATTAAGGTAGCCATTGTTGGTTTCTTGTTGTCTGACTTGAAGCCCTGTAATGCCTTCACTCTTTTGTTTTATCTGTTTTCATATTATTTTGTTTTGTTTGAGTTTATTGTCTGTAAATGTATGAACAACCATTTTGAAGAAGGCAAGAGACACTAGGGTAACCATTGTTAATCTCCTGTTGTTATGTTTTGAAGACCTGTGTTGCTTGTAGTGTTGTGTTCTGAAATGCTATGTTGTGTTTGCCTCTATTCTGTTTTGTTTTGTCCTATTTTCTTTAAAATATAAAAAAAAAAGTAATGGTGACCTATGCCTATAATCTCAGTTACTAGTTTCAAGCCATCCTGAGGTACATAAGGGAAACTTTGTCTCAGAATTTAAAGAAAGAAAAGCAAAGAATCACTCAAATCTCCTCCCTGTGGCCCACGGGGTTCTATGTAATCTAACTTCTATGTATCTTTCCACTTCACTTTCCTCTTTCCTTTGACTGAAAATGCTCAAATATCTTTTTTTTTATTTCACTTTCTTAAACGTGTGTGTGTGAGTGTGTATATATATATATATATTTTTTTGTTTTTGTTTGTTTTGTTTTCTCCTGATTCAGGGCAATCTTCCCTTTCTTCTACTTTATCATTTAGGTCTTAGGTTAAATGTTACCTTCTTAACAAGGCCTGTATTATTGTGTTGTGCCTAGTAGTATAAAATGAAGCTTAGCAAATATCAAATTAAAAAATTAAAAGAAATTTTGCCTAGATAATTCACCATGTGTTTTCTCTGTATTAAGAGTTTAAAAGCAACCATATACTTATCTATCATTTGTAAACTCAGGGATTGAGATAAAGTTAAAAATAAATGGATGAGAACAAAATATCATAGACAAAAAACCATTGGGTGACCAGCTTTGATTCTGACTTTAACATTATTTATTTGTGTGATCTAAGATTTTACCTGAAGATTTTGACCTTTAAGATCTCTTCTAGTTAAAAAATTGTTTCCTTTATTATTTATTCACTTTTGTAGGTTTTAATTCAAGTTATGCCCAGACATTGCATTCATCACAGGTAGGTTACCCTTTGTAGAATTTACATCCTGCTGTGTCTTTCTTTTCCCACTGATAAGAAGAGTGAGTTTAGGTGGACACATTCTGAAATGATTTCTGTTGAATTTTATGAGAAAGTAGCAATGTAGCATGAAAGATAAGAATATTCTTACAGTTAGGAAACATTGTCATAGTTTGTGGTTGCTTATTTTTTGTGAGGAATAGACTAGGTACATGGCCCTGAGCACGGCCACAGTGCACATTGTCCATTCGTATAAGCATCTGTCTTAGTTACTTTTTTCCTTGCTGAAACAAAATACCTGATAGCCAAAATTAAAGGAGGAAAAGTTTATTCAGCTCACAGAATGTAGAGACTTCAGGCCACAATCAGCTGGTGCCAAGGCAGGGTGGTGTGGCAGAGGGGCATCACAGAGAAGAATCAGCACATGGAAGACAGAACACAGGAAGGCAGCAAAGCAGCAAGTAGCGGGGAAGCCAGCAGCAAGTGACAAGCAGTGATGCTCTTTCTGTCCCTTATGTTTCATCTAGGCTACCCTCCTTAAGGTGGTAGCACTCACACTCAGGGTGGGGCACCCTTAATCCTACGGAGAGCTATGCCAAACCAATCAGTGGACTGATTTAGTAATCACACACCCTTGATCCCAGCACCACACATTCTAGATTCAGTCAGGTCTGCAAAGCCCACCTGCATGCATGAGGCTTTGGGGAGACATCTAGGCACAAGCCGTAACAACGTTTTAGATTTAAAGGGAGATTTGAACAGTGAGTCATCTTTCTCTTCTTTTAGTGAACTTTAAATGTAACATGAATGGATACATTGCTATCAATGATGTAGCCGCAATTCTTCACACTTAACACTTCTATACATTTATCCCAGGAACAAAGCAATTTTCTCCTAAATTTGCCACAAAAAAGAATGATAAGCAGGTGTACAACTGTAACACCTATGATCATAATTTCAAGTTAATGGTTCTTTTAGAGAAATAGAATGTTGGACAGTAAAATTTAAGAGTGGAAAACAATTTGATATAATTCCATAGTGATAAATATAATTTTATGAAGTATCAGAACTTTTTGCTAACTCACTTTCAACATATTTCAAAAAGTTCTATTAGAATTTGGGAAACTTTATGTAAAAGTTTAATCAAGAACAGACAAGCAAGTAGAAATATCCAAATATATGCAAAATATCAAGTGAAATTGGTAACTGAGATTGGATATGGAAATGAATTTAGAGTCACAGAATTTTACTGCCAGAGGGCCATTAGAGATGATCAGATTCAATTCTCCATGAAGCAGGCAAAAGATTAAAACAGCCAACTTTTTTGTTAAGAAGGAATTCTGTCCCATTTTCATAGCCTGCTCCCTTTGGTACAATCTGCCTAAAGAAAATGATGTAACTTGTTGTATAATTTTATATGTCAAAAATAACAACTATTATGGTTAGATAAAAACAGAAAATGGAAACTTTAGTTTCTTGCTTTCAGTGTTATATTTTGCTCTCTCTTTGTAAGAAAAAGGAAATTCTTGACTAAGTGGGTAGAAAGAAAAACATTTTTCTAGGCATGAAGAAAGGCAAATAATGTTTTTCTACTCACAAAAGAAACAAAATGAGTCTTCACTTAATAATATTTGACAATAGTAATAAACATAGTACTTGTGAGAAGTGACTGCTTTTCAACATTTTGTATGTATCTTTTTGCTGTTTATTTTCCCCTACTTTTCCTTCTTATAAAGTTGAGCACCTGCAGGTTCAATTCCACTTAGTGCTGAGTTGGGATAGTGCAGGGTATGTGTGGGGTGATTTTTGTAAGAGAGGGCCACAGGTCTGTCATACTTACAACCAGGCCTCAGTGATTCAGCTGGGTCAGTCCACACAGTCTTGAATTCCACACTGCTGAGAAAACACTATGAAATATCCCTGAGCTTGAGAAGCATGTGGCCTTGCTTCTGTTCTGCCTCTTCTCTACTCTGAGCCACTCGTGCAACACTTACTCATGAAACCTTAATTAGAGTGGACTCGAGATGGGCCTTATCTGCAGAGCCCCTTGTCCCTTAGCTCATCAGTTACCTTGGCCTAGGTCCCTGAACACTGGACCTGATGACAACCCAAATGATGGGTCTGAACCTCTATTTCCAGTTCATTTTTCAAACTCTGTCAGCTTGTTGCTGTGTCCCCTGGGATAAGACAGTATGGGAGGACATAGAGCTGTCACATCATAGCAGGCCCCCTCTGTAGCCCAACAAAAGGTGCCCATATTTTCAGCTAATTCTGTTGCTCTAGCAAACTTACCCCAGTGGGTCATTTCAAGGTTCCACCCCCATAGGATGGCATGTAATAGTTCCCTAATGGATAATTCTACCTGAAGCAGAAAGAGTTAAGCCATTATTGTAATTGTAACTTGAAAAAGTCATTGCCATAGTTATGTTTGAATTTTTTAAAAAAATCAAGTAAAAATTCAAAACTGGTCATAGTCATAATTGCAAAGCAAAATAGTGTGCACTACATCTGCAGTTTTATCTATATATGCACAGAATTTATATTTAAAAACTATTTTTAAATACAGATTTATGGCTTTGTTTGGGATTATTATGGCTTAAGTATTTCTTATGCCTTTAAATATAGTCAGCTCAATAAATAACCCCTACTATGCTTTCTATGGTATTTATATTATTATTTGTTAAAGGAAAAATCTGCAATCTGGTACCTTACATTGGCCTACAAAAGAAACTAATAGATGTTCATATAAGTGCTTTTAAAAAGTACGCTGTGTAAAGTGGAATGAGTGTAATCCACACTCAGAAGGTAATGTTATTTACATAATGACATATTTCCATGACCTGAAGATACGTATTATGAAGTTATCACTGATATTTCAAGTGCTTGAGACTTTAAATAGTTACCCACTTTCTTCATAATGAAGTCTTAGTTTTGATCGTAAACTGCAGCCTACTATATTTTATGCAGCATATGTGTGCACCACAGTGCTTCTCAATTTGATTTTCTCTGGTACAGATAAGTTCCTTCAGTTTTTGTTTTGATTTCCTCAAGTTGGCAGCCAACCAGTCAATACAAGAAATCCATCACTTATGTTGTGCTTACTCCAGGGGGTCTGAGTTACTCTAAATCTTCTCTTTTGATCTTTTAGGGAATGATTTTTATATAACATAACTTTGGTTTGACTCAAAGAATGATTTAGTGCCAGAACGTATTAATTGCAGTGAGCCTACCTGAGAGAGCCCTAAGACTTTCAAAGGTGTTGGATCCACAGGATAAGAGTAAGATTGACATTTAATAGTAAAATTTCATGAATATTAATTTCATTCAGTAGCCCTTTGGGGAGCCATGTGTCATTTCAACTTTTCATCCTGGTGGACAGAGGCAAGTTATATTCAAGAGATAGATAAAAGCATTAGGAAGCCTAAACTCAACTGAGAAACTAATGTCAATTCCATATTTCACATTAAACTTACATGTCAGCACAAAGCAATAGTGAAAATTATGTTGCAAAATTAGTTTTGATCATTGCAAGGTGAGTCAATGAGACTTAAAAATTATTCATTTTAAAATTTCATTTAATGCATCACATAATTTAGATTTAATTAAAAAGGCATCACACTTTTAAAATAGGTTCCATGTATTCATTGCTTGAAAGACCAGAGGATAGAATTCATAAAAATGACTGGAAGTTCGGGAAAGATTGATTTTTAACTCAGTGTAGAGAAGCATTTTCTAACAACTTTCTAAAAACATAATAGACTGACTTTCAAAGTAGTAAACTTCCTGCCTTTGAAGTGTCAATCAAAGGTTGGATGAACACAAGCCAGGGATGCAGTGGGTAGAAATCTTGCTCTAGATCAGGCAAAATGGTCTTATGGGTCAGCGTTCTAGAAAGGCAAAGGGATTCGTGCATTCATTTGTTGTTGTTAAATATGGCCTTGCACTCTGCCTTGAACAAATTTTTTCTTGGAATTTCAACTATTCCAAAAGACTGTTTCATTACACTATTTCCTTATCAGCAAAGCAAATACTTTTGCTTTCCATTTTTGTAGAATTTTGATGAATACATATTAAATTGCTTTTTAAAAAAACCATATCCTTGTCCTGTTTCTCCTTAGGAGCCTTGGGGAAGAGCAGTGCCTGTATTCCATGTGCGTTTTAATTTTTAATGTTTTAGCACAACACTGAGCACATGGTCTGTATTTAATGGTTATACCACAAAGCCACTCCAGACATAGTGCTAGAGATATATATATTCTACAACAGCAGTTTTTATGCTATTCTTGAAATGGGCCGTATTATATCTTTTTCACTAAGGGGAAAAGGAAAGCTCAAACTCAGCCAAATTCCTGCATGAAATATGTGGCAGGAACCCTGGAATCTGAACTCAGGTCAAAAAGGTTCCTAAGTGAATCCCAATCCCATTTATTATTTTTCAGTTCATGAGTCAGCTCCTTCAAACTGCTTTCTGATCAGACATACTGTCAGTCTCATTTTACGTTTTAACCAACTAAAGCTTTCAGAAAACTCATAAATGTTCTGGGACATGAAGTGAAATTTTTTGGAATAATTTGGAATTGTATTTAACAAGTGACTCATGTACTGAGGACAGAGATCCTCTCATACTTTCCTGGGAAGGAGTGAATGTGATTCACATAAGAAGTACTGGAGCTTTTATTTACCTTTCTAGAAAAACAGTACTCTGCTATTTTGTTTTGTTTTGTTTTGTTTTGTTCATGAGTTGGGTGTTGTCATGGGAATATTAGACATTTTAGATGTCAAATTAAGCTCAATTTTCTAGGAAAGAGCTATGGTTTTGTTGCAGCTTTCTGAAAAGTCTCAGGGAAAGCTGCACATCTTTGCCTAGGGAAGAGCAAAGTCATGTCTAGGAGACCTCATACCACACCATCTCCATGAAGACGCTGGTGGTACCATGCTTTGAAGGTCAGAAGTAGAAATGTGGATTGAATTAGAAGAGCAAAGAATCCAGTTTTAGTATTGCAATTTTGGGTTCCAGGAAAGTAAAACACAAATCTTGAATAACATCATGTTGTTTTGCGATTCAAAGGTTAATATTTAAAGAATTCTCATATATCCCAGTACTTCTTCCTATTTGTCATCCTAAACATGTAATTTTTCTGACTAATATCATTTTAGATAATTTAATCATTCTAATATTCTCTCAAGACCCAAAA
>RJWT010018423.1:0-18857 GCA_004365215.1 Cuniculus paca
TGAGATCATAGGCCTGAGTTACCACACCCAGCTCTCTCGAATCATTTTTTAAAACCTTGTGCAATTTCTGGGTGTGATTAAACTTGTGCTTTCCCTTCATTAGACAGGCAGGTAGTTAGATTAGATTATTTTCTGTACTTTCTTATTTGACATTCTATGATTATTAATCCATTATCTTTGCTTGATTAGATTATTTCTTTCTCACCTCTTAGAAATGAAATGTACATAAAGACAACCAAGGGAGTGAAACACCAGTTTGAATGCTCTAATTATTTGCTTTTGTTTTCTTTTGTTTGGTTTGAAATATAAGCAGGCTGGGATACAAACAGGAAAATCAGAAGAGAGGCCACCCATAGAAGGTGACATTCTCCTTTCTGATCTCTGTCCCTAGACTGCTTCTCCCACAGATTTTGAAGTGAATTTTGAGAACAGTAATAGTTGTAGTATTCTTAGAAATATGTGTGCCTGCTAAGTTTTACAAGACATCATAGTGTACACTTAAAAATTCAAGATAGGGGCCAGGGATGTAACTCAGCAGCACAGTGCCTGCCTGGCAAGTGAGAAGTCCTGAGTTTGATTCCTGATACAAAAAAAAAAAAAATCAAGACAGTAGATGTCATGTTGCTTTCAGAGTTATTTTTGGCTTTGGTTGGCAGAACTTGTAGGACTAAGGGGCTTTTAAGCATTTTCTAAGAGGCTGTGGCATGGCCCCCCTGTACCCTTCTTGTGAAGACATTTACTCAATTATTTTTCGTTAATGAATTGTTTGCAGTGCTAGGGATCAAACCCAGGGTCTTATACTTGCTAGTCAAGCACTTGGTCGCTGAGCTGCATCCCCAGCCCTTCATTTTTTCTGTTGATTGCTCACTGAGCCCCACAGTAGGCCAAGCAATCTGCCAGACTTAGGGTATCTTTAGCACCCAGAAACTTTACTTGAAACTCTGAATTGTGTGACTATCCTCTGTGTTCTGTTTGCTGTGATTTTCAGTGCATTTCATTTGTGGTTTTGTTGTTCTTGCATTAGGAACTGTAGTATCTTAACAGTAACATAAATTAATAATTTTCGCAACTATAAAGTACTCCTTCCTGCTCCAGGCTTCCCCTCCTGCCTGGCTGTTTATGCCACCATCCTAAACCAATCAGACCAAGACCAGTTCACCTTTACCAAGATCATTCCAGGCAACATTTCTGCTTGGGGTGAACACATTAACTTCCTGTTGGATGTTTCTCTTCATTGACTTTTTCTTTAGGATTATGGATGGATTTCAGGTTGCTGTGCACTTATTAAAACATTTTATGACAATCTGGATAGAACCCAGAGCTTGACTGACATGAAACCTCCTGATTTTTTTTCCATCATTGTATCATGAGAAAATGACTTGCTTTGGTGGCTTGTCAGTGGAACTTATCTTTCTTTCTTCAGAAGCTAACCTGTTTACTTTTACAATGGTTTATTAAATTTAAACAGCTTAGTAATAAATATTAACTACATCAATGTAGTTAGTAATAGGGGTTTCATGTTTTCCCTCCTATTTCAAGGATATAGTTACACCTTAAAGCCAACTGGAAAAAAATTTATTTTGTTGCTGTATTTTTCATCCAATCCTCCAGTGATTTAGAAAAGACTGTATCAAAAATGCATTATTGAAGTTTTAAAAAAGAAGAAAGTAAGCCTTATTAATAATAACTCCCTGCAAGTTTAGGAATTATAACCAGCTAGGCGTGAATTTATTGCTGTGTCTTATTTGAGGCTCTTTGAATGAATATTATTAATGCTGTTTTTATGCAGGAAAGTATATAAAACAAAGCTTAATTTTAGGGCTCTACTGGGATTGGTAATTCACTTTAAAACATTAATTTAAATCTATTGTAGCAGAAATGCTTTTAAACATTATAATTTTTAATCAGATTGAGAAAACCACTTGGTAATAGTTCAAGTGATTATAGTATAATATTATGGTGACTTCAAAATTTAAAAATGAAGCAAAAGAGTGTTTAAAAATCCAATCCTAGTATAGTCATAAGAAAATCATCAAAGTCCAATTGAAGAGCATTCTAATCAGGACTCCTCATTGTTCATTAAAAGCAAGATAAGTCTAAGAAACTGTCACAATCAAGAAATGCCGAAGGAGATGTGATCATTAAATATAATGTTTCCTGCATTGAGACTGTGAAACGGATGAAGATATTTGGTAAAAACAAAAGCATTGAATAAAGAAGGAGTTCAGATAGTGATAACATGTTAATATTGGTTCATTAATTATGGAAAATATAATATACTAATGTAAAATGTGAATAATAGGGGAAACTAAAGAAGGGGTATGTGGGAAATATGTGTAATATCTGCAGTAATTCTGAAAGTCTAAAATTGTTCTGAAATAAAAAGCTTATTTTAAAAACATGAGAATTAGTAAAATTAGTTCTTTTATATAAGTTAAAATGAAAATCTTATGTCATTGATTTAAAGCCTTACTTTAAAAAAGATCATTTTAATCTCAACTTGGGCAGCCCTTGTTTAAGGTCATCCATTGAGAAATATTTTTATTTATTTTCTAGTTTCATCATTAAATTTCACTGGATGTGAAGAATAAATCTTTACAAGATGGTGCCAGGTTTTTTTCTAGGACTTTCTGTTGCTGTTTCTTGACAAGTCACTCTTTGACCTAAAGGGAATATTAGATTTTTAAATTTTCTTTTTCTTGATTCAAATTCGTTTTTCCCCCTCAGAGTTACTCAATGAGTGCTAAATTCTTGATCTAATTGCCACACCAGTGAGCACATAGAATGTTTTATAATGATTTTATTTTTATTTTTATTTTTTGGTACCGGGGATCAAACTCATGACCTTGTGCTTGCCAGGCTGGTGCTTATGCTGCTGAGCTAAATTCCTGGCCCTATAATGGTTTTAATAATAGATCTGTCATTTTCTTTGGAAGCCTGACTTTTCTTGACAGTTCTCCTTGGATGATCCTAAGTCATCTGAACTGATTTACTCAGCTACTGAGATTTAACATGTAGAGTGCTTGGCTTTAATTCTATTCTCCTTATAAAGAAATTCCTAGTGAATTTCCATTTGTAAAGTACTTATTCGAATCATTTGCCCATTTTTAAATTAGGTTGTTTTTCTATTGAGTTGCAAGAATTTTCTTCCTTTTTTATACTTATGAGTATATATGAATATTACAAAATACTGGTTTTATTGTGGCATTTTCATAAGTGCATGCAATGTATTTTGATCATATTCACTCTCCCATTAGCCTCCCATATGACCTCTTGCATTCACTCCCTTATGTATAACAAGAAACCAGCAGTGGCTACTGTAGTGTCTCATTTTTCAAAAGAGCTGTTCCTATCTTCTCGCTTATTGCTTTCAAATAGAAGGAAAGGGACTTAAACCAATCAAATCAAAGAATAAAAGCACTATTGGATTTCAGAACCATTTCTCCATATTTATCAGGAATTTTGTATCTTATTGATTCTTTCAGTTTCTTACACTAGGGAGGCAATGCGGTGTTTACACATGTGGGTTTGGTTTATTTCACTTATGAGTATGCTCTCAAGTCGCATCCATTTACCTATAAAAGCCTCAGTGTGATCATTTTTTATAGCTGAATAATACTCCATTGTATAAAAGTACCACATCTTCTTTAACCATTCCTCAATTGATGGGCATTTGGGTTGTTTCCAAGATTTGGCTATTACAAATTGTGCTTCTATAAACATGGGTGCACATACATCACTGTGGTAAGATGATTTCACTTCTTCTGGGAATATGCCCAGAAGCGGAATAGCTGGGTCAAATGGGACTTCCAGTCCTAGCTTTTTGAGAAACCTCCAGACTGACCTCCACAGTGGTTGCACCAGTCTGCACTCCCACCAACAGTGGAGAAGGGTTCCGTTTTCCCCACAGCCTCTCCAGCATTTATCGTTGGTGGTTTTCTTGATCCTGGCCATTCTTTCTGGAGTGAGATGAAATCTCAGAGTTGTTTTAATTGAGCAACATATTTATAATAGAGCCTTTCAACAATCAAAAAGTCATGTAAAATTTATGCTTATTGACATGCAAAAATGCCTATGACATATATTAAATGGGAAAATCTGGTTTAAAACAGAATGTGTAATTGCAACCATTTTTGTAATAAAACATGTCCAGTACAAGTGTGTGTATGCATGTGAAGCAATTCTCTGATTTCTAGATGTGTGCCCTTTAAGCCACATTCTAAATGTTACTTCCTCTTGTGACTTTGCTTTGTGACCAAAAAATGCTTATATATTTAATTCTGGAATAGTGTTTGTATAATGATGTGAATTAGCAGAAGAATTCTTTATGATGTAAAAGGCATAGCTTAGACAATTTTCATTGCAATATTTTTAGCTCCTGATAGAAGAAAGATCTATAAGTTTCTTAATTTTTCCATGATATTCATTAGCATTGGTGTGACTTTCTGTGCTTAAATTAATTTTGCTTTTTTTCAACAGCTGGCCAAATTCCGCAGCCTTTTGTGTACATCAGAGGGAGAAGAAGCAGCTTTTCTGTTGAGCAATCATCGCCCACCTCAACCTCTAAAGGGCCGCAAAGTGAGAGCCTCATTTCATTAACAATTGTCACCGTCACCGGGGGATCACCCTGACATGACTGGAGAGATAGCAACAAGACAAAGCACAAACCCCCTAGTAACAGTACTTCTCTGAAATTCTAATTTGTGGGTACCATTTTACCATCAGCTTCAGCACCATGAAGAAAAGTAGATCTCTTTAATTAAACTAACTTAGCTCATCCGTTCCAGATTTGCACTTATGAATATTCAAGCACTAAGCATCATCTTTTGTGTATTAAAATACATGAAAAACATCTGCTTCAATCCTTGTGAAAATAAGGCTGGCCTCACAGATCTCAGAAGGTGCTAAAAATTCTACCTTCCCGAGGGTGACTGTGTTATAGCTCCACTGATAATTCGATGAAAACTTTAAAATTCATTTCTAGAATGATAGGATTGTGCTTTTTCTAAACAGGCAATTCTTAGTATTTTTATACTGTTCATCAAAAGTAGGTATTTCCTTTTAAAGTGAATTTTTGCTGTGATTATGTTGCTGACTTTCATTTTGTGTGTGTTTTTTTTTTTTAATGGTACTGAGGATTCAACCCAGGGCCTTTGCACTGAGCTACATCTTTAGCCCTTTTTTAGTTTTTATTTGAGCTGGTTTTACTAAGTCTCTAAGGTGGTCAGACTGAGCTTGAACTTGGAATCTTTCTGTGTCAGATGCCTAGGGTGCTGGAATTATAGGCCTGTGCCACCAAGCTGGCTGGGAAAGTACACTGTAAGAGTTGGGGTTGGGATGGGATATAGCTACTCAGTGTGTCTATTCTGCCGATCAAAGACAACCTGTACAGTTTTGGTGAGGGATTCCTCAGCATATGAATAACTATTTGCACATAATGAGTTGTGCCATATATCCTATTCATTCAGTAGTGGTAATGATGAAGTGGCTGGTAATTGACAAGATGTGATGTTTTCCAATTGGTGCCATTAATGTGGTTTGAAACTAAAAGATTTAGGCAGCACAAGCAGGCAGAGCTATGCATGAGCATGATAACAGGGTTGCCTACTTTTCCCCCTGTGTTTTGACAACAGAGCAGGGAGCAATGCTGTGTGGGTCATTTTTTTGTCAATGAGTGAAAAAAATATGTACAGTGAGTCTCATATAAATATACATCGATCCATAAATTCTTCAACTCATTTCTATGGCAAAGCACATCTCCCTTTTTGTGCATGTCCCTCAGTCTTGTAAGTACTTTTGTAAGATGGCACTTGATATGAATTTTAACCTATTATTTCTTGTTTATTTGTGTTTGCCTTTGGTGGAGGGTAGGGCAGTGTTCCTTTTGTCCTTTCTACTATGGGGTGACACAGAATATTAAACTAATAACCATATTTAAGACTTGAACATATGCCAGCCATCTGTCATCTTCCAAGGGAAGTTTACTTGGGTTTACATGATTTTGATTCTTTCTTTCTTTGAACATAGATTTAATAATCAAAATTATTCTCTAATTTCTCTCTAATATAATAACCGAGTATCAATGCATATGTCACAATACTTTTACCAGTTTCTGAAGATTGGATCTGACACCTTGGCTACAGTTAACATGCTGCAAGTGTTTAATGAATTGAGTATTTAACAAAAGTATTTTCTGTCTTTGGTATTTATCTCTCTGCTTGAGATCAAATGCACTATAAATTAATCTCACAAGTAAAATATTTCTTGAAATTTTTTTCTTAAAGGAATATTTATTAAACCTAATTTGTATAACTAGAAGTTTTTATGATTTTAAAACACAGTATTGAATGGGAAGACCTTTCTTTAGTTAGAAAAACACTTTGTGAAGTATCCTAGTAAGGAAAAGGAGTCTATAGTCTCAAGAGACTGTAACTTGCTGGATTCCGAGGGTATGGAATGGAATTTTTGAATACTACTCTGTATGAGAGTTACCAATCGCTTCTTGGCCTTTTGGCTAAGATCAAGTAGAGAGTTACTATGCTACCACTTTTGGCATCTGCTGCAGCATTCCATCAATTCTGTGATACAGATTGCATCTTGTAGACTGAAAAGGTCTATCCAACTGACTTTCATTTTGAAGATTGTCTGCTTATTTATATATCTCTTACAGGCAAAAGGTTGCAGTGTCTTTTAAAATTGCTATATTCTTCCCTTTAAAAAAGTTAGTGCTGTAAATACTACATCTGTTTTGTTTCCCATGACATATGCGAGATTTATGTCTGTTAAACGTTTCGTATTATAATTTAAATTTGACTCAATCATAATAAAAGATGAGAAAAACTTTCAACTGTATCAGGGCCATGTATATGCAATCCCAGAATTAGATTTCACTCCTACAATTTTTTACAGAAAATAACCTCAAACTCAGAAACATTGCAAACACAAAATGTTTTAATTCTCTGAACTGTTTTAAAGTAAATCTGCCATCCGGGTTCCTCACCATACCACACACTTTAGTATACAGTTGTTTCCTACATGCTAGAAAAAAATACATTTTCCTACATAACCACCAATAAGACTGAAACCATCATGAGATTTACATTACTGTAATATTACTGCCCAACCCCTTGGAGAATACTTTGTTCATTTACTTGTCACGTTTCCTTCAGTCAGGAACTGGTTCTCAGTCTCCTTGGTTTTCATAATCTGTACAGTTTTGAAGATTGTAGGCCAGTCATTTTATAGAATATCTCTCAATTTGAATTTCTTCAGTGTTTTCTTTTGCTTAGATTCAAATTATGTCTCATTGGCAGGAATATCACAGAAGCGACGCTGTGTTCTCATTACATCCTATTGGGGAGCCAGTTTTAATTTGATGTGACTTATTACAAAGTGTCTACTTCCATCTCTTCATTAGAATGGTGTTTGCTAAGCTTCTTCATTGGAAAGTGACTCTTATCCTTCATAATTGTTGTAGTCAGGGGTTGCAGGGAGAACAATTACATACAGGACACAGAATTTATAATATTATTTTATGATGGTCACCCAGAGTTAAATACAAGAAAATGTAGGAAATCTGTGCGCAACACTAAAGACCTAGAAAATCTAGCCAAGGGCCTGGATCCCACAGTAATGTACTGCACGAGTCTAACTGAAGACCTAGAGCCCATGACAATGCCTCCCACGAGTCCAACTGGAGGCCTAGAGCCTACGACAATGACTCATGCAAGTCTGTTTTACAGATCTGCTTTGGGAAGGCCCAAAGGTCAGCGGTGGGAGCTAGAAAGTCTATGCCAGCGGGTGAAAGATCTGTGCCAGTAGGTTGAGGGTTCTGTACTGAAGCCAAGAAGCAACGCTCAAAATAAGGACCAGGTCTCCCCTGAAAAGTACCACAGTCATCCTCAGCAACAATGAGGGCCTGAGCTCTTCTGACGATGAGAACAGTCGAGTACACGTCAGGAAGCCAGTGTGATAAACTTCTCCTGGAGCTTAACCAGCACACATCTTCCCCTCCAGAGCCAGGAAGTGATGCTCAGCATAAGCACCAGAGCTCCCGGAAAGTGAACACAGCCACTCTCAGTGACAAAGTCCTGAGCTCTTCCAATGATAATGGCCGAATTCATATCAGGGAAGCCAGCATGACAAGCTCCTCCAGGAGAACCAACAGCTCCAAACAACAACACTTAGGAGAACCCACAATGCCCCATTCTTCCTCTCCACATCTCCTTTTATGCTGGCAACTTTGCTCAGGTGGGCCATCTACACTCTGCACCATGCCGATTTAATTCAGCTGGTGTTAAGTTGACCACCAGTTTTTAATCCATAACAGTAATTAACAAATACCAGAGTAGGGGAATTCTTTTAAGACTTTATAAATATCCTGGTCCTCAATAAACCTTCAATATTTATTTATTTGTACCGGGAATTGAACTTATGACCTTGCACTTGCTAGGCAGGCTCTGTGCTGCTGATCTATATCCCCGGTCCTCAACCTTCAATTTATTAATTTATTTCCACCATGGACTTTGAGATTCCAATTTTTCTTAATAGGCTTTATAATGCTATTATCATTATTTTACTTTTTCTGGTGCTGAAGTATTTTTCTTGATGTAGCAAGCGCCCTTTAAGTTGGCTTCAGTATCATTTTGCCATGTCTGCGTTTCTTTACCTCCTAACAGCCACGGGACGTTCCTGACTCATTGGATACATTTCCGTCCCCAGGCCTAGAATCAGCCATTTCTTCAATGAGCCCTAGTCTCTTTTAGAGGAAGATAATAGTGACATAACCAACATCTAGGCACTAGGTAAGCTCAGTGCTACTGGAGTGTTGCTACTCTGAGACCTTCTCAGAGCAGAAATCACAATTGTATGCACATGTACATACACACGCACACACAAGTATGCATATATACAGTATAAATGTCTACATGTCTGTATATTTTTTAAATATGATCTTGTATTCGTATCTCCAGTTTCAATCCAACACTACAAGATTCATGATACTTTTTTTCCATTTCTGTATTTCACTCGTTTCAAACTGAGAAACCTATTTTCTGTCATCCTCAATATATTTACTTATTTGGCCCACTTTTCCTGTACATAGCCACATCTTGTCTCCCACCCTGACACTGCGCAGATTTCCCCTTCTTTCCAGGGGCTTTGATGTCCTGTACTGGTCTGCTTTGTCTGTGTAACCGCACAGTGCCCCCTTGCTTAACTGTTCTTCAATATGCCTCCAATTCATTCATTTATTTCCGCTACCTAATGGATTTGTTCTGGAACAGATGGGAAGGAAAGAGAAAATAAAGGAAGGGAAAGAACAAGATTACATTTTAAAATATTTGCTGAGCTGTTCTTTTTCTTCCCCATACAAGGTTACTGAAATGTAGCTCTACTAATACACATTGCATCATAGATAGTGAGACATGGAACATTTTGTAAAAGGTTTTTAGGACTTTCTGAGTGGGGCTGCAGGAAATGTAGGCCCAGGAATAACAGTCTTGCTTTAGGGTTGCAAAGGCATCCTGACCATGAATAAGTAACTCAATTCACTCGCATTTTATTAAAGATTAAATTCTTTATGTCAAGGTGTCGATAATTTTGAAAATGTGAACTTCACTCAAAGGATGATTTCTAAAGTTGCTACCATTCTTAATGTTCAAGTATAATGATATTTGCATGTTAGGTTTGGTGGGGAGGGAATAAACACTGTAAGAGAAAGAATGTTAACATGAAATAACAGTCAATAATCTGAGTGTTTGGATAACCAAGATAAACTTGAACCAGCTTACAGTTTTGCCTAGATGCTTACCTGTATCCTAACAGCAGGCAACATGATGGATACACAGAAAATGATCAATATTGGGGAAGATAAAACACTTTTATTGGGTTAAACTAATTGGATATTTCTCTGGTGTGGCTAGAAGCCCACCTTTGTCTTCCTGGAGAGGGATTGAAGCAATCAGGAGTTCTCCTTCACTATTCTGGACTGAGAGAAGTCCACCTGTGAGAAGACCCTCACCATTTCTGCGCTTCGCTGTTCACACCAGAGGAAGCCAGCCAGAGAAGGCAGTGATTCCATTAAATGTCCTTGTTTTCTGTGAGTTTGTTTTCAGTACAAGCTCTTCTGGGTGAAAAGGGTGGTCAGTTTGTTTTAGCTGTGCTCACCGAGTATCATTTCTAGAAACTGGGTTTGTATCTCAATAATATCAGATAAGCTGTAAGTAACCCTTAAGTTTCTTATGGAAGGTATGATTTAGTGAAACCTGTCACATGAAGGTTTTGTACTTTAAAATGGGCTTCTGCAAATAACTGCCTTCATGGAGGTGATTATGGACATCCGTGGTTGGTTGGTACTGGAAGGTGCTGGAAGCATAGTGAGGCTCTCTGAAGGCCCCAGATGCAAACACATAATTAAATGTGATTGCCTTAAAATACAAGCGGCAAGGTATCGGTTTCTCACAGGAAGACAGAAACCACTAGAATTTTGAACAGATGATGTAAATGCTTGGAATTGCATGATATAAACTATGAAGAATGATGAAAAACCTGGCAGTGGGGAGGGAGATAACCAAGAGATTGGTACAAGCAGGAAACCCCTTTCTTTCTTAGGGGGAGGTGGTTTTCCTGGAACCCAGGGTCCAAGGACACACCACTGAAGTCAAAACAAAACTAAGCCTGAGTCTAGCAGGATCTGGGTATTTTTGGAAAGATCCAGCTATTATCTTGAGGCAGAGACAGGAGGTCTTTCAACTGATGGTGCCCATTCCTAGAACTCCAGACAACACGGAAATATGTGAGTTCATTCCCTTTGCTGTATACATCAGGTTAGTGTAAAAGTCCAGGAATGGATCTGAAGGCAAATGGGCTGAAGACCAGCCAAGGAATCAGGGCAAGGAACCTTCATTATTAGGTCAACGAAATGGCTACGGGACCAGAAATCTCCAGAGATGAAAGACCATTGTTATATTCCTCTTACATTCTAAAACTGTAATTTGACCATCATTTGTTGGACTTCTTATGTGCAAAACGTGCTAGGCATAGACCAACAAATGATTAAGTAGTGATTCCTCCCCTTCTGCAACTGAAATCTCTCAAGACAAGAGTAAAAACAGACTTCATCAGGATAAGATATTGAGTAGTTTAGAATGCAATGGAAAAGACAGAAAAAATTCTGAAGAAACTAACGGAGTCATGTAGAATTTCAAGTACAGTGTATTTGGAAATGGAGTTCTTTTGTTTTCTATATGGTTTTAGGAGTAGAGAGATATGTGAATAAAGACTCCTTTGTTTGAGAATGATAGACATTTCATTTCAGAATAGCTAAAGTAAATGGTATTTATTGATTCACATAATTGAAAAATCCAGAGGTAAATCTGACTTTCATCACAGCAAGTTCAGGGGCCAGAATCATACCTCGGTGTCTACTTCTTGGCTCTCTCCACCTTCCTGGGCTCCATTCACAGTCAGGCTTTCTTCCGTGTCGTCATGATGAATGCTCGTACCTCTATAAGCTATACCAGTGCCAAAGGGGGAGCTTGTGTGTCCACAGACTTCAAAATGTGTCTGGTTTGAACTCGCATTGGCTTAGACTGAATCAGTTGCCCTTTCCTGACCAAGCCCTCATGGCTGACGGAAGAACATTGGCTCAGGGAAAGAAGTGGAGTCAATGGTTCCAAAACTGTCAGATCAAGAGTGGAAGAGGGTTGGCTACAGTGCAGGGAGACGGGGCTAGTACTTGAAGAAGAGAGAGATTGTGGGTGGTGATGAAAACAACAAATGTCTATTCAGAACTGAAACAATGGCTGGAGATATGCCTGAAAAGAATAAAACTCATAACATACACCACCTAGAATAATAACTCTCACCCAAGAGAATGAAATTTCTCAATTCAAAGGCAGAGTTCACTTTTAAATAAGGGCATAAGATTTTTTTTTTCAAAATCTGCTATTGCTTTGAAGCAGTGATGAACTGGGATGAGGAAGGCCAGGGATTGTCACACTTAGGTACCAAATCTCGAACTGGCAAACATGAAACATTTTCATCAGGACAGAGCTACTGGACGGTCCAGTTCATGTGGTGCTCCAGTAAGGTTTAGATGTAGACACTGGATTCCAAACCTTGAGGTCTGCCTTTCGGTGGCCTGTCTTAAATTCGATGAAGGCAGAAATGTTTATGTTAGATGTATCCACCTCTCTAGGCCTTAGATCTTTTCCATAAGCCAGCATGTATTGGTCATACCTGCTGTTCACAGTACTTTGTCCCTACAGATGATTCAAGAAGGATTTGTTGACAGCACTAACAAATGACAACACGAATGAAAAAGTGTTCTGATTACACGTAAAATCAGCACAGCTCGTCAGTCATTTTTCCTTAACAAAATAGCGAGTGCACATAGGTTGTTTGCTTGGAAGTACAAGAAATTTATTCCTTAAAGAAATGATAGGTTGGCAGTTGTAAAATTACTCCAAGATAAGTGAAAATGGAGTTTCGTAGATTATTCTGTGACAAAAGAGGCACATGTCCTCCCCTGGATGGTCTCAAAACAAGTATTGTCCTTCCTTGTTCTGCTTGAAATCCACCACTCTGACTAAAGCCTTCTACCTCCAGGAATATTTCCACAGCCAGTGCAATGGACCAGCTGGTCTCAGAGTGGCCAGCTGAACACTGTGGGGGTCCCTGAGATACTTTCAGGGGGTCAGTGAGGTTGACACTACTTTGTGATAGTACTAAGATGTTATTTGCTTTTCATTGTTTTGATACTTATACTTCTACCTTTAAAGTGATGATGGGTAAAACTGCTGGTTTCTTAGCAAAATTAAGGGTGTGACAGGAAAAAATACTACTAGGCATTATTTTCTTCGCCACTATGCAATCACTTTTCAAATGCCACATTCTCTCACAAATACTCCTGTTCTAAAATAAAAATTAATTTTACCAAACCTGAACTCTGGAGCGCTCATTCTTTTGATGTTCAGTGTAACAAAATGGGATGCCAACAGGAAGAATTTCTGCTCCTTATGGAAGTGCAGTTGTTCCCTTTAGGCAAAGCCCTTTTGTCATGTGCTGTAAATGGAATTAACCACTTCTTTCAGGGAGCCTCATTTTTGACATTTTTGGAAGAGCAACTGACAATTCTCGGACTCTACTTGGCATGTGATTTCTCTGAAATAAACAAAATGAGGTCAATAAACAACTAAAAGCATTTGTTAGTAACATTAGAACTTTCAAGAGAAACATAATTTTGGAAAACTCGTATCTGTCTCCATGAATTTGCTAGCTTCTTAATGCTTAAAGATACTGATGAGACCAGTGATAATTTTAGGAAGGCTAATTTTTTTTGGATATTTTATAATGAATTGAATTCATGTATATCTTGAAGATACACATAAATCAGAGAGGATTTTATAATTGAGCAGCATACGATGTGCCAAAGTCATGCACAGATAAAATGTGTTCAAAATTCAAGATAGAACAATACAAGGGCCAGAGATTTAGCTCAGCAGCATAAGCGTCTGCCTGGCAAGCATAAGGTTCCAAATTCAAACCCTAGTACCAAAAAAAAAAAAAAAAAAATTGTAAAGAAGAGAGAACAATACATTTGTATAAAAATTTACTTGTACAGTTTATTGATATGTAATTCACTTTTAAGAAACTACCACTTGTTGTGTGTACTGAAAAAAGAACATATACCATCATTTGAAAAAGCTGTTAACTTACTCCTTCACTTTCTAGCTATATGTCTATGTGGCTGGATTTCTTTTAAGTGGCTCAAACAGTCTATCACAGCCAACTGAATGTAAATTTATTTATTTCTTCATTTTATTTAGTCAGACATTCAAGGATTTACAAAAAATGTAAATGTCACTTTTCTTATTATATTTTTTGTATAGTAAAATATTGTTATTTTCACAAAATGTTTCCTCTATGCTGATTTATTATATGAAATATTTGTTTTAAATGAATTTCTTGTCTTTGCATGAATTAATAAATACTTTGCTATTTCTCGGTTTTAATTCTAATATAGTAAATATGAAAAGGCATAACCCACATAAATAAAAGCTCTTTGATATCATTAAGAATTTTTAAGAGTGGGAAGGGTTCCAAGATGAAAAGGATTAGTGACCACTCCCATAAACCCCTTGATTCAATGCTTCTACCCCTCTTCTCAGCATTCCGCTCCTCTAAAATTTGTGCTCATTTCTGCTGAACAGACTGAATTATGTTCTGACAAAACTATGTAACTTATATATGCTTATATGTTACCCAAATTTCAAAAAGTAAATTGTACTCACATATTCTCACAATGTTAGACATAGGCTGAGTTCCTTTATTCCAGGTATTTCTAGATTCACTCTTTTTTCCCTCACTTTTGCTAGTAGTTTTTTGTCTTTTAATTCCCAACATTAGTGTAAGGCCAAGAAATTTACATGATTTTCTATTTAGTTGTGGAAGGGACAATAAAATTTTCTCTATATTTGAGGCAATTCCTTGAATTCACATTCAGACTATTTATTGCACAGTCACTTTATGCCTGGGACCAACAGCTTCCTGTTTTCTGCCAAAAGAAACTTCTCACCTACGTTGGCTCTTGACAAATTGCTACCCTTTCTATTCCAAGCATTCTGCTTTTCAAAACTTTGCTCCGGAACAAAATTTTGTTGACTATACCTCTGAGAATTTCAAACAGAAGATGTAAATGCTTGAAATTACATGATGTAATTTATGAAAAATGCTGAAAAACCTTAGAATTATATGATGTATGCCATGTTTTTCCTTTGGAGATCAGACCCTGTACAAATACAAGCTCGAAGTGCTTCTTCCTCAAACAATGAAAGGTTTGGATGTGTTTTGTAGCTACCCCAAAAGCACGCTTTTAGCTGAGTTTGCTGGCTCATTACAGGAGCTTGAAGCCGGAGCCCCACTTAATCTTTTACTTACAGGTTTCTCAGCAAACATCAAGGAAGAAAGGAAGCAGAATGCTCTTTTCCTTGTTAGGAGGATAGACTTCATTCCTACTTAAATCTCTTTGTCATCTATAATGCAGTATCTTTCCAAAAAATGAATGAGATTAAAATGCTATGAGGACATTTTTCATTTTAAACCTTTTAAAATAAAAGAAGGATCTCAGAGACACTTATATCAATATGCTAATACTGTACATGCTAATGTTCAGTAACAGATTAATTCTTGATTCAGTACCTACAGCTGGTTAATGTTTATTGCAAATGTGCCAGTTTAGCATGAAGTCTTTCAAATGACTTGGTAAAAATTGCATAGTGTTGCTCTGTAATAATTTCATGTAGGTAAGTTTACCTATGAAATATTCTGCAAGGAAGTCATTAGTCAAAACCCCAAATGTCTCCTCTCCTTTTCTTTCCTTCCTCTATTCCCCTTTGGTGTTTGGCACAGAATCAGAGATGCGGTACTTGCTTAGTTATAAATTTAAATATTTACTATCTATGGATGTTTCGATCTCTTCACTTGTCTTCTGAGACAAATTTTCCAGTTTCCTCCCTCTCAACAACTATATTTTTTCCAGTTGGTTCTTCTCTCTTTACTTCGCTCACTGTCTGGATGATATTCTTCTAATTCCATGGCTTTAACTAACATTTCAACAATGAATGATGCCTACATTGTGTCTGCAGGCCCAACCCTTCCCTGAACTCAGAACTCATACTCGACAGCTCCAGGGATTGCCTGCTAGTACTCCACATCCAAACAGGTTTCTCAGTGCTGCTCACCGTCCCCTTGCTCTTCCCTGCAAACTCCCCCTCCCCAGATGCTCAATCTCAGGTCAAGGAGCACCAGCTGTTTAAGTCTCACAGTCCTGGTGCTTTCTTTCAAACCCACACTGACTCTGTAAGCAAGTCCTCTGGATGTCCTTCTGGAAAGATGTCTCTCAGTTGGTCTCCTTGATCCAGTTTTGCTGCACAGTCTTTGCCACACAGCAACCACATTGATTCTTAAAAAGCTGACCAGAGCTTCTTTACTCCGTTGAGCGCCATGCTCCAGCGATTTTCTTGTTACTCGGAATAAAACGTGAAGCGCTGCTTCGAGTAAAATCTGAAGGACTTCCAGAGTTTTACACAATTTATTGCTGGCTGCTTCCATCCTTGTTCTCTCCTGCTGCCCACCCACTGCTCTCCATTTCTTGTCAACACAAACGGGATTTTTCAAGCCTTTCCATCCGATCTGCTCTGCCTAGAATGTTCTTCACATAGATCACATCCTCATTCATCCATGTGTCACTTCTTCAAACAGGCTTTTCCCTGACCACGAGCTTTGAAGTAGTACCTGTCACCCCTGTGACTTTCTTTATTCCCCCGTTTTCATTATTTTGCACCTAGCATCATAATTAACCTAGTATAATATTTATTTTTAAGTATTGTCTGTCTCTCTTACTAGAGTGTAACTTCCTTAAGGACAAGAGCTGTATTGTGTTAATCATTGTTCCTCATATCTAGACAGTGTTTGACAGATGTCAATAAGTATTTATTTAATGAATGATTTTTTTCATGCTCATTTGAAATAACATACAGATGTATAATAAACGCTTTAACTTTCTGGGTTAGTTTTGTGGTCTTATAGAAAACTAGCATAGAATTAAAAATACCAGCTTTAACATTGTATAGAGTGTACAGATTTCCTTAAGGAAAAGTCAAAAAATAATTCAGTTTTTAAGATGTTAGTGCAACAATGCACGTACATCGGTTTACATACCTTTGTCAATTGTGCTTCAGTACATTGAAATGCTCCTAAAAGTTTTCACAGTGTTTAAAAGTATAAATTGTACTTACGTGAAGACCCTCACAGATCAACGGATGCCACGCGTAACACTCAGGTGGTCACTCGGATCTGGTCACTGTCTTCCAGAACCACGCTGCTAGTGTGGGAATCCTTAGAAGGCAGCACAGGAGAAGATGGAGAAAAGGATTCGAAAGATGTTCTTGAAGCAAACGGAGAATATACAATGAAAGAAAAAGAGAATATTCCGTGAAAGAAAAGAGTATTTTAGAAGAAATTGAACTTTTAAGAGGCAAAAAATTAACGGACTGCTTACTGTACATTATTTCTCTAAATGGTTTGAATTGTTCTTCATTCTAACCAGCAGGTGGCGCTGCCGGATCATAAAAGGTGATTTGCATACCAGCTGCGAGTGCTGGCCAATGGGAGAAGAGCACTAGCGCCATCCTTGACTCCCTTCTGCTTGTGCAGGTTTCCTGCCCTTGTTTCCAAATGTTCCCAGGGAACGTCTCTTTTTTGCTCCTAAGTGACACAAGTCTTGCTCACCAATGTAGTTTTTTTCTCTGTCGCCTCCCTCCCACTGCCGCACCCCAGGCATCTCCTGGCTGCATTCCCTCTGTGAACAATCCTGCCACCTCCCTGGGCACCACTGGCTCCTCTGGGTACCGTGCCAGTTCCTCTGGGTCCCGCTTCTGCTGCTGCCAGGGAAGAAGTATTAAACATTCAGTAAACAGCTCAGGTGCCCAGCCTTCTGCCAGCTACCTCTCCAAACATGCGAGGAGAAGAGGCCTCAGGTGGAACTGAGTTTGGGTGTAAATTTCCTGGTGATCATATTGGGTTACCCTTCACCTCTACAGTAAAGGTGCAATCCTTTCTCGAATTTTCTACAAATAGGGCAGTCTCCTCTGTGAGCGTCGGATTCGACCACAGGTATTCAAGGAGTTTAGTCTGCCAGTGGATTGTGAAGATCTGTTTATTAAAGACTCTTATCAAAGGCTTACTTGAAAAGGGCTTCTGCATTATTCCCACCACACTGCCTACTCTTTGGCATGCGTCCTTCTTGTTGAGATTCAGCTTGAGAAGTTCATCGGATGTCCTTTCTTCCATCCTTATTCAGTTCCAGGTTTTCTGCTGGTCAAGGTCACACCCCTGTCCCTAGGGCTCAGAGATTTCATTAAAAGCAGGCCATTGCCATACCCAGTCTGGGGGCTCCCTAAGGTCCTCTATTCACCCATCCATCCATATGCACAACTCCACTTCTTAAAGGCCGTGACTTGAGTGGTTAGAATTTTCTAGGTTTAGGATTCAAGGGAAATCAGGTCATTGCTTTCTCATGTAACTGAGCAGTTTTGAGATGTGTCTTACTTTCCTTGTTGCTGAGACAAAATAACCGACACCCAAAGTTAAAGGAAGAAAGGTTTATTTAGATCACAGTTTGTAGAAGTTTCAGTCCATAATCAGCTGGCTCCAAGGCAGGGTGGCTCAGGCAGAGGGGCAACAATTCACGGCCTCAGAAGACAGCGAAAGCAACAAAGGAAAGAGAAAGATAAGCTCTTTCTGTTCCTTATATTATAGGCTACCTGCCCTAGGGCAGGTGTAGCACTCACACTCAATCCCAGCATTAGACCACGAATCAATCACAAATTCTAGATTCAGCCGACTCCAAAAATCCACCCACCCCCATGACTGCACAAGGCTTTGGGGGAACATCCAGACACAAGCCTTTGAAGGAGGCCTTTGAAGTTTCTGGTCTTACCTGTAACTGAGTCACCTGTGAGGCCAAATATGAGCACTGGTTTTTGCATAGTTTTAAATGTGAGGTTAAGGGCAGTGGATGTGGAGGAAGTACTGATTCTAATCATAAGGACAGAGGATGACAGTGGCTTGTGAGCAGGGGCAAGTTTTTTAATGTCTGCAGGCCTAGTTTTTCTAATATCAAAAGAGAAATAATAATAATGCTATCAATATAATAAGTTTGGTGTGCATCTTCTCTAAGGCAAGACCCTTAAATTATCACAATGCCTGGCACACTTACTATTTATTCGTTTATTGTTTGAATCTGTACAATCTATTAAAAGACACATGTGGAACAATCTAGTCATTCTAGATTT